>JAJOOS010007066.1:0-47220 GCA_029582725.1 Solanum chiquidenum
TATATAAAACATTTCGAGTATAAAAGTAGTTTAATTTATTTTGCTATATTTATTTTTTTATTTTATTTTATTTTATGATAAAGAGTTTTTTTTTTTAATTTATGGATACAAAACAAAGTTCAATAAATTTTCTCTATAAATTATTATAGTTGTGTGACCTTTTGGGATATTAACTCCAATTTATTAAGATGACAATTATTTACTCTCAAATAATTTAAGTGAGAAAATAGTGAACATGACAATAAAACCTAGCTAGTTAAAATGCTATAAAAAAATAATATTGTCCGTCAATTATCTACCTTGACCCAATTGCATGAAATAGAAAATCCTATAATAACTCAAGGGTATAATTGGAAAGAATTTTTTTATAGAGTTTTAAACCACAAACAAAACTAGGTAAGAAACAATGAACCAAACACTTGATAAAAATAATTCCTGCATTACTATTCCATGCATTATCAATCTCTGCATTACTAATCCTTGCATTATTGATCTTTGTACCAAACGACCCCTTAAAGTGCAAGGTCTGGGGTTCAAACCTTGCCCACATCATTTTTTTTTATTTCTGTTTTAATTTCAGCTTATTTATTGATTTGAAGCTTTTGACATTTCGTATTACGTAAATATATTTCTTATTCATATTTTAGTTATTCCATCTTTATTTTACATTAAAAAAAATCATTTTTAAATTTCATCAAAAATAGTTTATCCACTAATGCTTGCTTCCTGGCAAGGGGCAATATTGGAAATTTCTTAATTTTATGCTGAAATAGTATTGTACATGACTACTTTAGAATTGTACTTTCTCTTTATTTGTGCCTCATGACTATTTCTTCAAAAAAAATCGCTTTGTTTATTTCGTGGAAAATTAACTTTTTGTAATTTAATTGCTCAATTTCTTATATTTTAGTTACAAAATACTTCCTCCGTCCAATTTTATATGCCATCCCTTTCTATAAATAGTTGATCCATAATACTTGTCATTTCATAAAATCAATGCATAAATTAGCATATTGTTCCTTTTTTACCCTTGTGAGTTATTAGCATTGAAAACATATATTTGACCAACTTAGAAAAGTTAAGTAAATGATTCATGTTCATTGGTTAAATTAATTAATCAAAATAAATTAATTCATATTCATTGATTGAAAAATTGAGTTTCAAAATAAATAAATAAGGGTAGTATGGTAAAGTTACATTATTTCTTAATACAAGTGCAAAGTAAAAATGTGACATATAAAATGGGACGAAGGGAATATATTAGACGTACAATTTTTATAAAAAAAACTAAAATTTTGAAAAAGATTTAATTGAGTCTTGAAATTATATCAGTGTCGCGTGAATATAAATAGATGGAATAACATATATTATTAAAAATTACATAAAAATATTATATAAATCACAATAATTAGCAATTGAAAATATTTTGATTTGCTCTCTATTTTCATATGTCCCGTTTACATTGAAACAGAAGAAGTATCATGTATTATTTGAAAATGAAGTGAATGCTTATTCATATACGTGTGTCTCATAATAAATCATAAATATTTATGTTGTTATAAATCATTGTTGACACCCAATTTTGGACCTCCACATATAGATTAATTTTCGAGCTTTTTAATTTCAAACGATTTGGAATAATTAATTTTATAAAATTCAAATATTTTTCAAGTTATTTTATTTATTTTTTTAGGTAATTTTAGTCATTTTATACTTTTTAAATAATAAATATGCTTTTATATATAATTAGTATATTTTATAAATATTCGAAAATCGCGTCAAAAAGATTTTTTACTTTTACATAAATATTTTGCTAATTTAATTTAGTTTGAATTATAGGTATGTTTTTGAATTAATTAGTTTGATTGAGTTAATTATTTTTTAGTTTGTTAAATTTAAGAAGCTTGTTAATTGATCTTGTTTAAATTTATCTCATTTAGCTTTTGCCGAATTTGCTAATTAAATCCGATTTAGCTAACTTCCTAATTCCCATTGGGCCATAATTGCTTTCATGTGGCTTAAGCCAATTTAAATCTCACTTGGACCAAATTTAAGATCAGACTTGGGCATGTCCTCAATTTCCAATTCCCAAGCCCATTTCCCCTTTGGTTTTCAATTAAGCTGAGCCCAACCCATCCTTCTCCAAATTTCCCTACCCAATCCAACACAATCGACCTGACCCGGCCCATTCCAACTCTAAAAGAAACTCAAATGCCCTTTTCTTTTCTAAGGTCAGAAGCAGTCCCAAACGTTCACAGATCGACAGAGCAACAATAGTACACGACATCCTCACGATGAGAGACAATTCCAAAGGAATCAACACGGAATATTCGAATCACAACAACCAACGACGTCAATTCTGATACACGGCGTGAAAGCATGGAGATACACGCAAGCAGAGAGGAACGAGACGGACAGAGGGCAGTACTATTCCTTTGTCTTCTTCCTCCAATGTCTCTCTCAACCAGTACTATGGCAGTAGCACGCGGTTTTCGCCCTTTCCTCTTTCGGAATGGGGCGAAAACCTCAGAAGAAGTGTGTGTGTCCGGATTTGTGAAAGGTTTTTGGAATTCAAATATCTGATTTCTCACCCGATTTTACCCTCGTCGTTTTCCCCCCAAATTGGAACCCTAATTTTTCCCCTATAAATACTTTATTGTCTTTACTGTGAAAGCGGGGGAAATTTTTTGAGTTGTAGAGACATAGAGTTGTAAAAAGTTATAATCAGTTGGCTTTATAGAGAAAAATAGAAGAAAACTGACACTACAAAATATAAATAGGCAAAAGAATCTAGGACGATAGTGTTGGTATTGCCGGAGTTTTAGGGTCATTTATTTACAATCCAAGTTTATTTTCCGTTGGAGTTTTTCGTTTATGGTGTTGGAAGAAGCTCCATTATTAGCTCGTTTTCTAGTTTGCTGCATCGGAAAAAGTGATCCCGTATGAGTTCTCAATACCTCTTTGCAATTGAGTTGGGTCATGGAAGCCCAACAAACCTCCCGTCATCGAATTGACCTCATCATTCCAAGAATCAAATGCTGATTTAAAAGGCTGGAAAATCGAAAATACAGATCTCAGGAGTCAAAAACACACTGATATACATCAGTTGTATACCATGCATATTACATCGAGGATGGGCTAAAGAAGCCCCCAAAGTTTCAGCTTTATTCTTTTTTCTTTTTTTTTTGTGATTATTGGGCCGAGGCCCATTTATTTTGATTATTATTTTGTTAGTTTAGGACAGGTGAAAATTGGGCCTTAGGCCCAAAGAGAAAGTCAATTGTTTTATGTTTAGTTTTAGGACAGGTACAAATGGGTCAAAGGCCCAAAGTTGAATATAGACCCAAGTACTGGACCAGGCGGACAGAAAATCAGACTTGGGCCTACACCTTCTCTCCCTTTTCATCTTATTTGTTTTCATATTTGTCTAACTGTTTATTTGTTAGTTAATTCTAAGGTTTTTTCGTAATTCAATTCCCCAAAAGACGAAACAATCATATCTTTAAAATCAAACAAGTATTTTATTTGACTTTGAATATCTAGTACTAAACTAATATTTATTTATTTTTTTTTAAAAAAAGTTCAAGTCTTAAGTTGTTATTTCTTCAAACAAAAAATGTTTTATTTTAAATCTTTTAGCCAAATAATTAATTATCGGATAACCGCGTATTAGCGGGCATTTCGGATGCTTTCAAACCCTTCCCGAAATGATAATATGAACCCCGAATCCCTTTTAAGTTTTCACTAGATTGCTGTTTTAGTCTTTTGAAAATAATAATTTTCTTGATTTGTTTCAAAAATTAAGTTGCGACTCTAAATCAGTCTAATAATCATTTTTAAATAAAACAATCATTTGATTAAACATTCAAAAAGAGTTAAATTGATAGAGTAAGAAATCTAAAAAAATTACAATTTTTTTTACGTAAAATACTATAAATCACGATTTAAAATATTTTAAAATCATATAAGAAAATTGACCGACTCTCTAAATTTCATTCGTGTCACATAAGTTGGAACCAAGAGAATAACATATTATTTTAAAATTATGTAAATTCAATAGGCCACAATAATTTACAACTTAATTATTTAAAAAAATATCTAAAAATATTGAACGTCTCTCTAAATTCTATGTGTCACATAAATTACGACAAAATAAATAACATATGTTGGGCCCGTGCTGGCACGGGTTCACATGTCTAGTACTTATATATAAGTGTGGATAACCACACAAGTGAATGTCAACATGCCTGCTTCACCTGTGTGGTTCCACACTTACATATATATTTGCCTACTTTTTTCTCCGTTTTAATTTGTTTGTCTTATTTTTTTAATTTTTAATATATTTAAAAATCGCATAAAAAATACTATAAATTATGATAATTGACAACTAAAATTAATATATCCGTGTCACATAAAATGGGACAAAAGAAGTAACATGCATTATTTAATTTGAAAACTACATAAAAAGAATTGTAAATCTCAATAATTAACGACATATTGAATCTTGAAATTATATTTGTGCTACATATATTGGGACAAGGAAAGTAACATATATTATTTAAAAATTACGTAAAAATTACAATAATTAACAACTTAAAATATTTATAAATCATATCAAAATTTAATTGACTCTCTAAATTTTATCTATGTCACATAAAGTGAGACAAAAAAATCTACTGCTTATATATAAGTGTGGATAACCACACATGCGGCGGTCTGCCTGCTTCACCTGTGTGGTTCAACACTTACATATATATTTGCCTACTTTTTTCTCAGTTTTAATTTGTTTGTCTTATTTTTAAATTTTTTTATATATTTAAAAATTGCATAAAAAATACTATAAATCATGATAATTGACAACTAAAATTAATATATTCGTGTCACATAAAATGGGACAAGAGAAGTAACATGTATTATTTAATTTGAAAATTACGTAAAAAATATTATAAATCTCAATAATTAACAATATATTGACTCTTGAAATTTTTTTTGTGCTACATATATTGAGACAAGGAAAATAATATATATTATTTAAAAATTATATAAAAATTACAATAATTAACAACTTAAAATATTTAAAAATCATATCAAAATTTAATTGACTCTTTAAAATTTTGTCTATGTCACATAAAGTGAGACACAAAAATAACATATTGAGCCCGTGCTAGCATGGGCACTTATATCTAGTATCCACTACTAATATATAAGTGTCAATAAGCACACAACTGAGGGTCAACATGTCTATTTCAGCTGTGTGCTTATTTTCATATTCAGTTGTTTGGCTTATTGGTTTAGGCTTGATATTGCAAGTGCAAGGTTTGGTGTTCAAACCTTGCCAACATCATTTTTTTATTTTTGTTTTAATTTCAACTTATTTATTGATTTATTTATGTTTTAATTTCAACTTATTTATTGATTTATTGATTCGAGGCTTTTGACATTTCGTATTACGTAAATATATTTCTTATTCATATTTTAGTTATTTCATTTTTATCTATTACTTATTTATAAGTGTGGATAACCACACAGGAGGTAGTCAACATGTCTGATTCACCTGTGTGGTTCCACACTTCTATTACTTTTGTCTATTTTTTCCTTCTGTTTTAATTTGTTTGTTTTATTTTTTAATTTTTTTATATATTTAAAAATTACGTAAAAAATATTATAAATCATGATAATTAATATTTTAAAATATTTTTTTGACAAAACATATATAAAAATTCAATTGCTTATAAAAAATTCAATTGACTCATACAATTAATTTATCCGTGTCACATAAAATGGAACACAAGAAGTTACATGTATTATTTAATTTGAAAACTATGTAAAAAGTATTGTAAATATCAATAATTAATAACATATTGACTCTTGAAATTCTATTTGTGCTACATATATTGGGACAAGGAAAGTAACATATATTATTTAAAAATTACATAAAAGTATTATAAATTACAATAATTAACAACTTAAAAATATTTAAAAATTATATTAAAATTTAATTGACTCTCTAAATTTTATATGTGTCACATAAAGTGAGACAAAAAATAACAGATATTAGACCCGTGCTAGCACGGGCGCTTGTGTCTAGTAATCCCCTAAGGGGGGAAATCAGACAGGTCATGGTCAACATGCCTGCCTGCAGCATATCAAGAAAAGAAAAATGCCATTTTAAGGGTTTTTCATTTTAAGGGTATTTTTAAAAAATTTTTTTATAGTTTTTCTGTTGGCATTTTAAGGGTATTTCATTTTAAGGGTATTTGTTTTTGTAGTTTTTGATAATTTTTCCGTTTTAATTTGTATGTCTTATTTTTTTATTTTTTATATATTTAAAAATTGTGTAAAATAATATAAATCGTATTATTTAGAAACTACGTAAAAAGTATTATAAATCTCAATAATTAAGAACTTGAATTTTTTAAAATCATTATAAAAAAATTGTTCATGAAATTCTATCGATGCTACATAAATTAAAACAAAGGAAATCATATATATTAGTTAAAAATTACGTAAAAAATTACTATAAATCACAATAATAAAAATTGAAATTAGAGGAATAATATTATTTAAAAATTAAGTAAAAAATACTAGAAAATCACAATAATTAACTACGTAGTGTAACTTAAATTGAAGAAAGAATGTCACTGACTTTTAAGAATCTCATTTTCCAAACTGGATTTGGATATATATTCCAAATACAGTGACTTGGATACCATGATTACTGTGGTTATCCAACAAAAAAATTATTCATATTCATATTCAATATTTATACCAGTTATAATAAATTATTATAATTTAATGAGAACATCAATTAATAATAAATGTAATAATTTGTGTTTTATTTATACACACATTCAAAGATCTCTCACGGGCCTCATATTATAATGTTTCTTGTTAACTGCATGCAAGGGTGGATGTAAAATGTAATTGTATGGATTAAAACTAGTATGATCCAGATGGATGAGTGATATCAAGACTTGTGACGCAAGTTTCCACTTAGGATGGGATAGTCAGGTGATGCTGAGTGAAGCCTTCCAATGATAAAGATAAAATAAGCTCTCCAATTGAAAAGATTCTCATCATCTAGTATTAGTGCTCAAGTGGGAGACCATGAGGGATCTGGATCCTACGAAATTAGTTACCTAGTTTGTTATTTATAATTAGCTCATCAGTAGACATCAATGTTAATTAGGGGCTCCATATTTTTCGATTCATACACTTATTCATGCAAATACATTTTCTATAAGCAACAACTAACTCTTAGTAATTTAGTTCATAAGTCATTCGGCCGGACACAATAATATAATGTACTTAGGCCTCAAAGGTCAATTCTCATGATCTAAAACACGACTTGATGAATTCAATATTAATTGTACTTTTTGTGGTGTTGTTTTAATCGTTCAATCGTCTATATGCATGTTAGAATTTGCTTTGCAGGAAAATTCTACAAGAATCACAGTGTGAATGCCAACAAGTGAAACAGTCACTTGGCCCAGAACAACGAATAGGCACCCCTCGATCGAGCTGTGGGGTTAAATATCGATTGAAGAACAAGCCCGAGTGGTAGAAGACATGGTACAGGCATGTCATAGAGAAATTTCGACTCACATAATTCAAGGGCACACGTACGTTCTCAGTGACACTTTTGAGTAGGATGATGAGTGACGATTGTCATATTAGGCATCATATATAGGGGTGAAGGACATCACCTTGGGTGTGATCACTTGGTGTCCAAGAAGGCATCTCATTGCCTTGAGACAACTAATTTAGCATATCAAAATTTCTTCTTTTCACGTTCTAGGAGGGGTGTTTTCATCATTTCTCATCCCATAATCCTAACCCACAACTATTAAGATGGGCCCCCAAAAAAGGTTAGACATATATGTTGGGTTTGATTCACCCTCTATGATTCGCTACCTTGAGTCATTGCCAAGTGATTTATTCACTACAAGATTTGCAAATTGTCGATTTGATGAAACAATTTTTTCCACAATTAGGGGAAGATAAATTGCATAGAAAGTTTCATCATTATCCCATTTTGATCCACGTTCCCCTATGTGTGAACAGGAGGTCCGGAAGATCATCCATTTGCAGAATATAGCAAATTAAATGTTAAACTCATTTACTGATTTTAAAATGATAACTAAGTCACATATCCCTATAGAGAATGCACCTATCCGAACATGACCATCTACTAGTGTCATAGCTTCTGAATCTCATATACGCCTGAAGCGTGGTAGACCATTGGGTTCAAAGGATAAAAAACCTAGAAAAAGAAGCATGAAAATGACACCATAAAAGAATCTCACGAAGAGATTCAAGATCTAATTAATCCTGATAATCACGAAGAAATCAATGATTCCAAATCTCAAGTATCAATAAGTCCTTCTGATAATGACATAAAGTTAAATCAATAAAAAATTATGGTGGATAATGATTTTGCATATAACATTGCACTTAACATTATGTAAGACAATGAGGATATTGAACATCTGTCTGTCGAAGAATGTCGACGAAGATGTGATTGGCCAAAATGGTAAGAGGCGATTCAATCAGAATTGAATTCACTTGCTAAACGTAGGGTTTTTGGACCAGTAGTCCAAACACCTAATGATGTAAAATCAGCTGACTATAAATGGGTCTTTGTACGAAAAAGAAATGAGAGAAGTGAAATTGTAAGATATAAGGCACGCCTTGTTGTGCAAGGATTCTCTCAAAGACCCGGCTTCGTCTATAAAGAAACATATTCACCGATTATGGATGCAATAACTTTTTGTTATCTCATCGGTTTAGTTGTACATGAAAGTCTTGAAATACATCTAATGGATGTGGTTACAACTTATCTTTACGACTCACTTGATAATGATATTTATATAAAAATTCCAGAAGCACTTAAAATGCGTGAAGCGTATAGTTCAAAATCTCAAGAAATGTGCTCAATTAAATTACATAAGTCGTTATACAGCTTAAAACAATATGAGCGCATGTGGTATAATCGCCTCAGTGAGTACTTGATAAAACATGGTTATATAAATAATGTCATTCGTCCTTGTATTTTTATCAAGTAGACAACAACATGTTTCGTTATACTTGATGCTTATGTTGATGACATTAATCTCATTGGAACTCCAGAAGAGGTCCAAAAGGCAATTGAATATATAAAGAAATAATTTGAAATGAAAGATCTTTGAAAGACAAAACTTTATCTTGGTCTACAAATTGAACATTTAATAGATGGAGTTTTTATCCATCAATCTGCCTATACTGAAAAATTCTTAAAACGATTTTACATGGACAAATCATATCCAATAAGTACTCCAATGATTGTTCGTTCACTTGAAGTGAGTAAAAATATGTTCCGACCTCAAGAAGAGATTGAGGAACCTCTTGATCCTGAAGTACCATATCTTAGTGCAATTGGTGCACTTATGTATCTTGCTAATGCTATGAGACCTGGCATAGCATTTTCTGTTAATTTGTTAGCAAGATATAGTTCTTCCCTACACGAAGACATTGGAATGGAGTTAAACATATATTGCGATATCTAAAAGGGATTAGTGATATGGGTTTTCTTTATACTAATAAAGATAGTGCATATCTTGTTGGTCATGCAAATGCAGGTTATTTATCTGACCCATATAAAACTCTATCTCAAACAGACTATTTGTTTACATATGGAGGTACTATTATATCATGGCAATTTACGAAGCAGTCCATTGTCGCTACTTCTTCAAATCATGCTGAGATAATATCTATTTATGAAACAAGTAGAGAATGTATATGGTTGAGATCAGTGAAACATTTCATCAAGAAAAGACGTGGCTTAAAAGTATGATAGCAAGGTACCCACAGTCTTCTTTGAAGACAATGTTGTATGCATAACTCAATTAAGAGGAGGCTTCATAAAAGGAGATAGAACCAAACACATTTCGCCGAAGTTATTCTTCAAACATGATCTCCAGAAGAATGATGATATTGATGTACAAAACATTCGTTCAAGTGATAATTCAACAGATTTATTTACCAAATCTCTACCAACCTCAACTCTTAAGAAGATGGTACACAAGACTGGAATGCGAAGACTTAACCATCTGAATCATGGTCTTCATCAGGGGAATAGAATACGCGTTGTACTCTTTTTTCCTTAGTCTAGATTTTGTCCCATTGAATTTTCCTAGCAAGATTTTTAATGAGGCAGTAAGCAATGCGTATTAGGAATGACTATATATATTTTTGTTCCTTCAACTTTTCGTTTACATGAACATCCAAGGGGGAGTGTTGTAAAGGTGGTGAATGCCCATGTGAAATGGGACCCACCCTTTGTAGTCATGAAACAAAAATTGATTTCTTAACTTTCGGACTTTGGCTATAAATAACCACTTCACGGAGAAATGATATACAATACAATACATTCTATCTCTTTGTTTGTGTTTAGTTTAAGTACTCTCTCTATTGTTCTTTTTTTTTTTAAATTTAGTTTTGTTACGTTATTTATTTCACAACAATATATATTTTTTATATGACAAAAAGTGATCTACACAAGAAGATTGTATTGTCTGTTAATTTTTATTTGTATTTGACACACTTATTAAGAAAATAATTATCAATACATTTATTTTATTTATCTTTATTAATTAATATTCAGTATTGAGTCTTAAAAAATATAGAGAATAATATTCAATGCTAAGAATAAAATATGAAAAAAATAATTGTCTTTTTTTTTATGTCAAAAAGTGAATAGAGGTAGGAAGTAATTTGTTCAACTCCCTCCGTTCCTTTTTATATATCATCCTTACTATAAATAGTTGATCCATAATACTTGTCATTTCATAAAATCAATGCATAAATTACAATATTTTTCTTATTTTACCCTTTGTGAGTTATTAGCCTTGAAAATATACATTTGACCAACATAGAAAAACTAAGTAAATAATTCATGTTCATTGGTCAAATTATTAATTCATATTCATTGATTGAAAAGTTGACTTAAAAAAATCAAATAAGGATAGAATAGTAAACTTACTCAATTTCTTAAGGGAAACTTTCGCATATAGTCACTCAAAAATAGCTTAATTACACTCCATATCTATAGTTTGCTAATTACGATTCGTAGCTACATGTTATAGGGAGGAGAGTGACAAGCGAGATTGGGAGAGAGGCGAGCAAGAGAGGGCAGAAAATGGGAGAGAGGTGAATTGTATATGTATATTGGTTATATAATTGTATATTATACATATGTATTTGTATATCTGGCGAGGGAGATTTGTAGAGGGAGGAGAGATGCGAGCGAGATTGAGAGAGGGAGGAAAGAGGCGAGCGAGAGAGGGCAATAATTTGTATAATTCGTGGGTACATTTTTATAATTCGCGTGTTTTTGTATAGTTGAGTAATATAAAGTCTAGATTATACAAATATGATAAAACTCAAAATAACGAATTGATACAAACATAAACATATGAACTTGAAACAGTTGTATACAATATATTATACAAATTACATTATATAAATTATATTATACAAAATTCGAAAACTACACGTTTATACAAACTTTAAAAATTTAACAAAAAGATTGTTAGTGACAAAACTGAAAAATCAAAGGAAATCATCGTTATCTACAATTACAAATCACCGTATACAAATACAAATCAAACGAAGAATTGTTAGTTGCGAATTATACAAATGTGGCGCATTATACAAACGTGGCTAATTATACAAACTCAAAGTCAGTCCACGTAATTAATGGTTAATGTTAGTCGCGAGTGGTAATTATAGTAAATTATAGCTATGATTAGGGGTGACAATTTCAGTCCATATTAATGAAATGAGTCAATTTAACTCATATTTAATGACTTGGATCACTCATATTTTTAATTAGGTAAATATAAGCTTCAAGTTATTTTAAGAGCCCCTACAAATATGGTCAAAATGGATAAAATATGGGTATTCATATAGAACAGTAGATCATTCAATTCTCACTTCTACTCACAATTCTTAATTGTGCTAAAAAATAAAAATATTAATATTAATTTTTAATTTTCAAAAGTATTGATTTATTTTTCAAAAAAATTGGAAGGTGGGTAGGATTGAGAGGGGAGGGGAGAATTCCTCCCATCATAAACCAAGTATAATATTCAGGCGTGCACCACGACTCAACGCCCATGTCTGAGTCAAGAATACCGCACCATCCTTGTACCAAAATATCGATCCTTTCGATCGGGATTCTTCCTTCATAATCGACCTCTATCAATGCCATATTTGACCATAGAGGAATGCCTTGGGTAATCTCAAACTGCCAGAGGACTCTTAGAGTTGCGTAAGGCTGGAAGCTTTCCAACCCAATCAACTCAATGAAATAGTCCTGGTTAGCTCTCAACAAAGCTCGGCCATGGACCCACAATAGTCGTCATTGAATGCGGTTCCCTGTGAGGTGGGTCAGGAAAAGGCGCCAACCATCTTCATTATTTGGGCCATCCCACATGCTCAATCTCATCGCATGGCTTCTGATTTTGTTATGTAAGTCTGCTTCAGTGCCATTTTCTGATTGTCTTTGATAGAAGTGTTCCAACACCCAAATCTATAGCAATAGGTTACTTCCCTTAAAGTGATCATATCCTCTAGAGCAAAGGGATAATGATCTAAATATTTCTGCCAAGATCATGGGTACCATGGTCACTCTAACAGGTCCTCTAAATATGAAGATGACCATAGGCAGTAGGTTGATGTCGACATAACCTTTTTTCTTTGGGAAGATCATAATACCCAAAAAGGCCGTCACGAAGACAATAGCCCTGAGTCTCTCCCAATCAACCCTGGAGATGAAGAATTCTTGCTGGAACCTATCATAGCTATCTCGATGACCAAACCTTTTAAACAGATAATCCAACATGATACATCCCTCGTCAACTCTTCGCAAACATCGGCCTACCCTCAAACCCAAAGACTGGAGAAAACCGATTCCTAATATAGTGCGCGGGGCCAAAGGTGCTCTGCCAGTCAATGGTAAGTCATCAATTTGACTTATCTCTTCCAGTGTTGGTGTGATTTCAAAATATGTGAACTGAAAAATCACTGTTGTTGGTTGCCAAAATTCAATCATTAGAGTAATGAGTGACTTGTTTGCCTCCACACTCAGCAGATCAGTTAACAACCCCAAGTGTGTCATAATCTCATTCCCATATGCCACTCGGATGTTTCCCCACCACTCTTTAAGAATTTGAGGGACCTCAGTCATCATTCTGATATTAGGAAGGTTTTGGTTGATTTGCATATGAAAGAAAGGGTAAAGGGTATGATGCGTTTATTTGCTCCAAATCCGTAAAGTGTTTTTAGTTTGGATAATTTATATCAATAACACACAAAGTGTATGTCGTCGAGTTTTAAAGAAGAAACTCATTGACATTTGGGTGGTTTCCTAAACGCAATGACAATACCGTATACTGTCTTGCCTAAGGCTATGCAACATGACCTATTTTAAAGAGTAAGATTTTTTCTAGATGATTGAGAGTGAGACTGAGTAATTGCGAGAAGGTGCACTATCTTAATTGTGCCAACTCTGAGACTAAGGAATCCAAAGAGAGTTTCGGAGAAGTGCAGGAACACCCCTCGGGTGTACAGTGTGTGCGTGTACGGACAAATACTCGATAGAAAGTGCAAATGACAGTGTAGAGAAAGCAGTAACAAGTACTGTTTTAAAACAAATCAGGAACACAAGCTTGGATTTTACTTGCGACCTTTCAATCAAAACAATATATCAATTCGGTAAAGCAAACAAAAAAAATAAACAAGTAATCACAAGTATTATTCCTAAATTGAGTTTTTGTATGGTTAAAACCTAAGTAAGTTCCCCAACAGAGGCGCCAAGCTGTCGCACCCTATTTCGAACCGGCCGAAATAGTTCACAACATGACATGGCTGCCACTCTGATTTTGGGAAAAAATTATTTTGTTTTTGTTTTAGAGTCGCCACCTAAATTTTATGAAAAATATTAGGAAAATCATTTTTATGTATATAAATGTAAACTCTGTTTGATTTGCGAAACCAGTGAGATTCTGAGTAAGGGTTTTGGTTACTCGAGAGGAAGGTGTTAAGCATCCCTTAGAGCCTATCTGAAGATAGTCCTTAAACTCAATTTAAGAAAATATGATTATGAATTTTATTTATTTATTTGCTTTTAATAATTAAATGATAAGTTAATTAGTTAGTTTAAGAAAAGAGTACAATACAAGGTAGGTCATATATATGCCTTATTTTAGTATTTTTATCATATTATAAAAATAAATAAATAAATGTGCTTAAAAGTATGATAAATTTATATGTAAAAATATATATAGTTGTATCATAATAAAATTATCCTAAAAATATATAGTTGTTGAATTTGCGAGAATCTATCGTCTTATTTAAGACGTGAAATAAAAATAAGATAGTAGTTGGGTATGAATACGTAGTAATATTTGAATGAAAAATATATAAAATGGAGTTTTCTAAAATAAAATAAAATAAATGATGCTAGATGTTAAAATACTATATAAAGGTTTGCGATCTAAAATTATGTTTATTATAAAGTATAGTGTATACATGTAAGTTGTTTAAAACATATGAACACTTATTATTTATTTACTTGTATAGACAAATTGGCCATAGATTATATGTAGTACAGTAATATGTATATTTAAGTGTAGGCATTTATAAATTATAAAAATAAATAAATAACATTAGTGAAATAGATAGTAGATAATAATAGGTTATGTAGAGAAAATATAGAATATATACCTTTATATGTATGACATATATATGTATGTACCTTGTATTTGAACCTGTTGTCATATCTAAAATTTTGAAATAGCATGTTAAAAGATTAAAATATTTTCAGCAATGTTTGATCCAAGAAGTAAGAATAGTCAATACATTTTTGTAAAGGGGTGATGTAAAGAGTATAAAAATAGGCCTAACTATTATGACTCATTCTATAGTCATATGTTTGTTTTGTTAAAAATATAAGCCTACTTCCCTACTTATTTTTTTCTCTATTTTTTTTTTATAATTCCACAAGTTAATTATTTTAAAGTTAATTATTTTTAGCCTTTATGTATCTCTAAATTCATGTGGAAGTCCCAATTTATGAGTTTTATTTTTTCCTACTTAAATACCTAAATGAATATTATTTCACCCTTTTAAAACTTCAATTGGAAAATTTTTAAAACTATAATCCTCCTCTTTTCAACTTAAAAGGCCTGAAAGAATGTTATAAGTAAAAATGCTAACCCATTTTAAAAAAAAATATCTTTTGCATCATTTGTTCTGAAGGTGTCTCAACTAAATTCATAAACAAATAATATTAGTTCATGTAAAATAAGCTTCAAAATAAAAGACAAATAATATATCAAAACTTGTAAGTAAAGGTTAGCCAATATATCCAAACAATATAATTAAGACTCGAAAAGAGGAAGACTAAGAAATATTGAACTCCTAATTTGCGAGACTCCAAGCGTTGCGATGATCTTAATTGTTGTTGGCCTAATATCTTAGGCCAATAACGAGTTCCAAAGTAGAAACTCCAACTCTCTGGTTGTACATGAAATATAAGAGAAAGAAAAGAGATAAAGATTAGTAACTAATTAAATGGTGAAATAATGTAAGTATACACTAAAAGAAGAATACTAAAATGGTATATTTAAATCATAAAATAACGATAGCATCCCGAATGTACCTAACTTAAGGAGTGGATAAAATCTTATGCAAAAGATACCGTAAATAAGACAAAGAATGAACTAATATAAATAGAAAAGTCACATAGAGAATAAGATAAATAATTATGATCAAATCTTATGCTGCAACATCTCATTGTAACAAAGAAAGTGCAGGAAGATAATTAATTTTTTTAACTTTCAAGATTTGAGGTTTGCTGCTACTAAATCAAAATGGTCAATTTTGAAGATAAAGTGTATGTCATTTTTACGCATGAGGACATAATTCTTATTGATCTGAAAATGAATAAAAATAAAAATAATAATATATAAACAACCTGCAGCAGTTCACAAAAATACCCATCTAAATTACAACAAAATGAACCTCAAAGTAACTCATAATCATTGGACATAATGCAACCCATAACTCAAACACGAGTGAGATTCAGACCATAATTTGTGTCAAACAAGACAAGAACCCATCTAAGAATAACCAAAAAAAAAAGAAAAAAAACTAGCATCCTATACAATCAAAACCTCAAATGAGACATACTACTGATTGCAAACAACTAAAAGAAGCCTATATTAATTTTGCCTAAAGAAGATCTCCTTATTACAAAGTGTGAAATTTTTAAAAGCAAATGACATCTAGAAACAGAACAATACTTGCAATTATCAGTAAGCAAAGTTCACACAAAATATCCCAACTATGAGCAACATATTGGAATCGAAAAGAAAAATAATAAAAGAATTATTGACCTTGTGTTTGGCAGCAAACAAGAGTTTTTACGTCAAGAGATTCCAACTTCAAACTTACTCTCGAAACTCGAATTCAAAATAAAAAACAGAAAGATGAAAGAAGGTCGAAAAATTCTAAAAATTAATGCTTGAAGTGTGCTTTTTTTCCTCTTTTCTGTCGTTCTTAGATCTTCCAATTTTTTCCAGATGTCGTTAGGTCGTTCTTGTCCCTTTTTCTGGATGGTTCTTTATGGAAAGACGCCTGCTCTTTTATAGGCGAAATCGGACTTCAAAGTCGGATTTGAAATCCAAAAATCACTGGGGGCGGAGCTACAACAAAAAATCAAATCAACAATACCTTTTCATAATTTGGAGCCGTTAGACCCGTTTCAGCCACAAAATTTGAAATATTTTGAACAAAGGTTAGCCAAAAATATAGGTGTAGGTGGTGTAGGGATCTCTTTTCATCAAAAAAAGGATGATGAAGGAGACATAAAAGCAAGGGACCGCCGAAAATTGTTGTTTTTCAGTGGTCCATGGCCGTTCTTTGATGGGACGAAGGATTGACGGGGCATGGGGAAGGGGGAGACGTCTGAAAGAAAAAAAAATTGACATGCGATGGTGGTGTTGATTGATGCTAGTAACCGCCGGATATTGTTGTTTTCCGGCGGTTCATGGTCGACCTTGATGGGAGAGGTGGAAAGAGGCATGGGGAAGGAGGAGAAAGAGTGAGGCGTCGTAGGTGTGGAGAAGAAGCACGTTTCTGGGAAAGGAAAAGTTTGACAGGCGATGGGAGTTGTACTTATTTTGGGAAAAGATGAAAATGTCTTATTTAATTTTGGTCGTCCGATCGTTTGATCGGACGGTTAAGATAAATTAGGAATTAAAAGGAAATATATTTATATATATTGAATAATGGTAAAATCTTAATTAACTAGGACTGTTAGATTTAATCATCGGGGTCAAGATTTAAGCTAAAGAAACACAATCCATGTGCTCGCCTACGTGGCATACACGGATTGGCCGGTTTAAGAACACTTGGATTGCCAAAATTGCTCAAATTAAATCCATTTAAATTATAACTACTTCTTGATTAAATAGCCATAATTTATTAAATTAAAAATAATTATTTTGCAAGATTAGCTTATTTGATAAAATTATTCACTATTAAAATTAAATTAATATAAATTAGTAACTCATCAATTAATTAAGATTTCTAATTTTAAGCAATGTACGAAAAATATCTATTGCGACAAAAGAAATTATATTTGAACAAAAATAGATTCAATTCTTAAGAACGACATTTATTTAAGAAATGAGAAAGTAAGTAGTAATATGTATATAATATATTTAATTTTTATAAGAAATAACATTTATGAAATAAATTTATCAAATAAAAATAAATAATTAAAAATCTTTTCGTATTCCTACAAGAAATTTCATAACACATATATTATATTATTATTATTATTATTACTACTTTAGTTAAATGTGGAGAGCCAAAATTGGGTGTCAACAATAGTGACTAGGCTAAGCTTTAGATGGAAATAAGTTCCCTCTCGGGAAACTTACCCCGTTTCAAATGTGTTCCTCTCGGACACCCATTTGCCGCATGAAGACCAGCCTACGCTTTACCCCACTCACTCTCTTGAGCTGAGTGTTAGGATATGGGACTAGGGCTCACCCTCTCAGGTTGAACCTCATGTCGACCCACTCCTTAGGCCATCAGTCTAGTGGTCTTGGTTTCGCAACCTCCCTCTCGGGAAAGCCGAAAATACATGGGTGACTTTGTATTTGCAACTACAAACCCATTAAATTAAACCACACCCACTAGGTGAAATCACCATTAAAATACATCTAACCTATCAGCAAGCAAGACCCAACAATAATATGAACATATATTTGCTAAATCACACCCCAAGAATGGGGTTTTTTAGCCACACATCAAGAAACAATAAAATACACCTAAAATGATAGTGAAATCAAATGGGTATAAGAAATTAAACCTTGATTTAAGCAAAGGAAGAAGAATGGAGAAGACTCACTTTCAACTTGGGGAAGATGAACTCCTTTCTTCAAGTCTCCCAAAAACCCTCTCCAAACTTGAGAGTAAAAAAAAGTACTAAAAATTATATTGTCTAAAAATTTTATACTAAAAATGTAATGCTAAAACTTATATTAAGCTATAACTCTCAATGAGTATTTATAGTTTTCAAAAACTTGTGCTGCAGTGGATTATTCGGCGACATTAGTCGGAATCGCCAATCGACTCGGCGATTCGCCCTTAGGTGCAGTTCATCGCCATCTTGCACCATCCTTCGATATCGTCGTGCTCTGTGTCATTGGGCGACATAGTACTACTTCGCATAACTATTCGGCGACACGCCGACTGCTCCTTTAATCGCCTTTTGATCCACTTTCTTCAGGGCTTCACGTATTGGAACAAAGGGCGGAGTGCGTGCCTTTGGTGATTCGCCAAGTATGCTTGGCGATGCTCATGCTTCAACTTCTTCGTTCTTTTCAGCCTTTTTGTTCCTTTTTGCGCCTAAGTGTCCATGCTTCCACTAAAACTTTAAATACCTGAAACTTAAGTATTTTTATCAGATATTGAGATAAAATAAGCATTTGAGGACACTATTTCTATTAAAATAAATCCCTAAATGAGTTCAATTTGTGGACTCATCAACACCCCTAACTTAAACTTTTGCTTGTCCTCAAGTAAATTCAAGTTCAGTCGTTCAAAAAGGAGGTGTCTCAAATAGTGCTACACAAGACTCAATCATAAATGCACACAACAAAACTTCAAACTATTTATGCGGAGATTCAATTGTGTACTCAAAGATTCAAGTTGTGACACACCATTACCAAAGCTTCTCATGCTCGCAATACTTGCTACTAATTCAAGTTCAAGCTCAACAAAAGTATCTAAATGCCCTCACACAAAGAATGATTCCATATTCACACACATGAGTTAATCAATTTAGGATCAGGAATCAGATGAAACGCTCACACTAAAAAAGAGGAACACAATGCATGTGTTCACCCATATGTTTTGCCCTTATTTTCTAATCGACTTTCGATTCAGCTTTCTCAAGATAAAAAAGGTCTTTTCAAGGCTTATAATGGGGTTGAGTACAAATGTATGATCATTTAGGCTCAGTGACTTTGTCATCCTCGTGAGATGTGGTGTTCTCAAAATGTCTTTTTTCCTTCCCTTATCACTTTTTCTTCGAGTGCTTCTAAGTCGTCCTTTCATTCACTTTCCATGTATTGCTTGAAAACCCAATTTCTTTTGCACTTTTATTCCATTTTTTTTTGTAGGTTTCCATTTTGTTTTGCAATACCATGGGTTAGAGAGACTTTTTCTTGCACTTCTTGACTTCTCCTTTTCCTTTTCACCACACCCCCAACTTGGGATTTTGGCCTAAGTTGGCTATTCACTAAATCACAACTCAAGAGGATTATAGGTAGTGGGGTTAAGTAAGGTCTAGAGTTCATCAAGGTTCTTCCAAAGAAAGGTAAGGCTCAAGGGGTGCTCAAAAGAGTTTCACACGCTCACGGGTAGGCCACAATAGAGGTATATGTCAAATTTGGCTCACACTCTTTAAAGTTGCCTAAGATCATATCAAGAGGACACCTTTCTAAACCAATCAGACTAATAGAGCAAATTATGGGTTTATTCATGCATGGTTCAAATTAAGCTAATCAAACAAGGCATCGACACTTAAGTCAAACAAGACTACACACTTTCACTAGTGTGCAACGCTCATTACATGAGAATCAATTCGATAAATGGCTGATCACAACAAGATGCAAAGAGTTCACATATTGTCTATGCAACTTCATTTGGTCTCGTCGTAGCCGCACATTCATGTTCATTCGATTGAGAGCACTATTCAAGTCATCAGTATTGATCAGAATCGAGACTTAAATTTTGCAAAAGAACAACCACTTTCAACACAAGCGGTGGCAATTTTTTTCCCAGAAGGGTCAAAATTTGCATCACTTAAAATAAAAAAGAGGAGCCATGAGCTCAAACATCCACGAAAGGCAATATATAAAAAGAAACAGACAACCCATATATACAAAACATGAATCACAAATAGCACACAAAAGGTGAACCTCACCCCACCACAATTAAAAACAATTTGTCGTTAAATGCATTTAACACATAATCTGAAAAGTAAAATAAAGAAAGACAGAGAGGGAGGTAAAGAAGGGATCCTGTCTAAGTAGTCACTCCATTTGTCTGGGCATCAGTTCCCGGAGTGACTTCCAGAGGGATCAGCTCCACTAGGTCCAGCAGCAGGAGTCTTTGCCAAGGAGGCTTGCACATCAGCGTCTATCATGATTTCTTCGGTCTCGGCTATGTCGTATGTTGCAGCTCCCTCAACCATATGTTCGTTAGTCTCTTCCTCTGAGTCAAGATCGGCTGTCTATTTTGCTCCGTCTCCATGTCCAGTGGTGGTCTGAGGCATCTCAGGCATGTCTGGAATCTCCATTGTTCCAAAGATCATGGACACATCAGAGGATTTGAAGTAGTCCACATCTCTCTCCAGCTCTGCAATAACGACCTTTAAGTTGATCATCTCTTCTGTGGCTCCTTGGTCACACTCACACCTAGCTATCATGGCCGCCAGAGCATCAATAGTTGTGCTCAATGGTGTCACAGCATCGTCGAGTGCAGCCTGTATCATTCCTGGAATGAAGTTTTCTATGTTGGCATCTCGAAAATCAGCAGATTGGGCAAGCTGTCCCATCCGGATCAATGATGCCTGAGTGATTGGTTCGCAGGATGCAACCGCAATGGGGGGTCTGTGTGATACCACAGAAACAAAGGGATCTGGAGTCTGTGAATGGGAAGAAGAAACGGGTATACCTGAAGACCTAGGTGCCGGAGTGGGCAAGGATTCCTTTGCAGGTGTGGATCTAGTTGCCACAGCTTCATTCTGTTTCTTTCCTACTTGGTCCTTAAGATATTCGGCTTCGATCTTTCGGATATTAGTGGCGGCGGTGGCAGCCAATTCCATATCTTTTTTTGCATCTCTAGGCACCTGAGCTCTTTTGCACAATTCCGTGATCAATATTGGGAAATGAAGAGATGTCTGGATCTGTTTTGCACGCATATGTTCAATAGAAACTCCTTTTGCTAGCCATTTTGGAGCCTCATCGTTTGAGATCAATGGGGCTAACCACCTTTTCATCTCGTCCAACTTCTTTGTTCTGATTAAGTGCTGACAATGATCATTAATCTTATCGGACATACCTAAATCTCTGTTGATAGCTTCGCTGTCACGTGCCACCTTTTTTCCTCTGACGACCACGTAGTCAACTGCTTTGAAGGACGACACCAACCTCTTCCGTTGAGGTACCAATGCATTGTAGAACTCTCTAACCCAGCTTGGCATATAAGAGTCATGGAGTTTGGTGAATATTTGAAATTTGTGATATCTCAGGCAATCTATTATCTCGAGATACTTATCGATCACCCCATCTATGGAGAGCAGTTTTTCCTCAATGATCATTTTCAGCCCCCTCAGACTTGAGTCTGTTTGTTGATTTAAGTGGGGGGGGGGGGTTGTACTGGAGGTGCCAATACTATTGCCTGCTCTAAAATTGGAGGAGTCTGAGTGGTGGATCGAGGATTTCTGATATGAGATGGGTCGTTCATTTGTTTAGATCGTAACTCATTCCTCTGTGCCTCAATTAGTTCATCTTCATCAGAACCCATGCTCTAACTATCATATGTTGTTGGGTCATTGGTGTAGAAACCAATACTGTGGGAACTTGCATCTGAAAGCTCAACAATTTTGTCCTTGCCTTTGCCTTTTCCACCAGTTTTGGAAATTTTGGTGGCCTTGTGCATGGATGCAGCTGTATCCTCATTGATCGTGATCCCCTTTCCTCTGCGTCGGGGTTGTGTGTTGCTACCAGCTTTGTTGGGTTTAGTCATACCTGCAAAATATTTGGGGGTAGTTAAGGAAAATAGAATAAAAAATCACAGATAATCTATTGCAGAAAGGCTCGCCAAGTGAGTCGGTGTGTCGCCGAACCTCTATCGGCAATCAAGGGTTTGTCGCCAAAGGTTACAGTGCATAAGGGTCTTAGGAGTAGCATGCAGAGGATGAGCAAGAATACTTTTGGTTAGTTGCCGAGAGTGTTCGGCGACTCCTGGCTTCTCACCGAAAGTCACAGTTTTGTTTAACTAGGCCTGATATCAATGGCGAGATGGAGACATTGGGCGATCCGCCGAACGAGTCGGTGAGCTCAACCCAGCTCGCCGAATGGTCCAACGTGCCCCGTTTTGACCCATCTTCCCGAATTCAATCCCACAAACCCTGAAAGAAAAATCAAAGCATGCAATAATGAAATTCAAACTAGACCCATACTACCTATCACTCAAGAATACTCAGATTTCTTTTGGACTTGCCGCATTTGGCCATTTGACGATATTTGCTCTTAAGAGCGGTTTTACCCTCTCTATCATCGAGCAAATTTTCGACATTTAGCGCATACATGGGCTACTAAGACTTCACCCGGACAATCAAAACAACATGCAAGCACCACCCAACGAGACTTCATTCAGTTATCATCACAACAGATACAGACATCTGACGATCAAAACACTATGGGCATGCTATTCAAATTGAAATAGACATTCTAATCTTAGCAGAGAAGCCCAACACACATCAATCATATACGATCATTTCACAAGAGTTCAAACTATTCAAAAGTAAAATTGGTGTTTTGGTTAACTAACCTTTTGTGCCGATTAAAATATGACCGAAGAGCTAGGCATAAAAGAAATCCAATTCAGAGCACAGATCACTCAACTAAATTACTAGTAAGATATAAGAATAATGAAAATACTACCTTGGTGTGAATTTAGGAGATTTGTGAGTGAGGGAAAGTGAGAGATTTTAAATTTTTGGACCTTTGGCCATTATAAACCGTTCAGTTAGCTCTAGTTCGGTGACATTAGTTGTGTTCGTCGATACACTCGGCGAAGTGCCGAGTGGTCCCTTATCCCGTCGATTGTTACAGACTTGTCAATTTCTTGGGGGCAAGATGGCGGTCTAAGTTGAGATCGCCGACCTGTTCAACGGTCCGCCGACTGACCATTTTCTAGCCAATCTACATTTTTCATCACTTTTCCTCATTCAAACCTGCACCACTAACATACCATTATTTGTAAAAGCAATTATAAGCATTTAAAACCTTGGGTTGCCTCCCAAGAAGCGCCTTATTTAACGTCGTGGCTCGACGTGAGTCCTTACTCACTCCCCATTGGTTGGGTTGGCCCTAGTGTCACTAGGTAACCCCAATAATTCGTTTGAGTGAAGATGAGGCACCACATAATTCAGGAGTGTCCTGATCAGTTGTATCGATCTAAAATGAGAGCCAACCATTTGATTCAGCACTGCAACACTCTTCTTCATCTCTTCCAACAGTTGATCCTATTTGGTGACTTTTTGAAGAATGATTTGGAGTGTGTCCTCGACACGATTGTTCTCCCTGTCTCTCGACTGCCTCTTCTCGTGAGAAGGTATGTACTTCTCAGGACTCTTGCACTGGTTTTCCACCTTTGTTATTCTGGTGGTCAACTCATTCAGCTGAGTTACCAGTGCGGTTAACTCGAAGTCTCTCTTGACTTCTTGGCTCAACTTAGCCGAGTTGCCCAACATTCCCAACGTCCATCTTTGGGGAACCTACCTACACCAACAAATTTAAAGAAGACAAAACTAAAAATAAGGTTAGTAAACTACAACTAAGAAGAACAAAAAATTTACTAATCTAAAAATTCTCAAGTAACACCACTCCCCGACAACGGCGCCATTTTGATGCTTATCGTGACCAACGACACTAACTACGGTTCGAGTGTCTACGATCGTTGATAATATAGTAACCCAACCAAGGTTTGGGGTCGTGTCCCAAGGGAGCGGTCTTGAGAATTAATAGAAAAATAAAATCTAGTTCTAACTAGTCGTAGCTAAAGAAATTAACGATTAAAAACATTGTAAATCGAAGGGGGGACACAAAAGTGTCAAATATCAATTTGGGGTTTTTGTCACAAGTAAGTAAAACCAACAAAAATAATAAGAAAATCAAGTATGGGGAAGAGTTCTTGGGGTGTGACCGCAATACAAGTTGAGATAAATGGTTGGGTACATGCTTTCAATAGAAAATTTGAAAGATAATAGTGACTAGGCTAAGCTTTAGATGAAAATAAGTTCCCTCTCGTGCAACTTACCCCGTTTCAAATGCGTTCCTCTCGGACACCCATTTGCCACATGAAGACCAGCCTACGCCTTACCCCACTCACTCTTTCGAGTTGAGTGTTAGGATATGGGACTAGGGCTCACCGTCTCGGACTGAACCTCATGTCGACCCACTCCTTAGGCCATCAGTCTAGTGGTCTTGGTTTCACGACCTCTCTCTCGGGCAAGCCGAAAACACATAGGTGACTTTGTATTTGCAACTACAAACCCATTAAATTAAACCACAACCACTAGGTGAAATCACCATTAAAATACATCTAACCTATCAGCAAGCAAGACCCAACAATAATATGAACACATATTTGCTAAATCACACCCCAAGAATGAGGATTTTTAGCCACACATCAAGAAACAAAAAAATACACCTAAAATGATAGTGAAATCAAATGGGTATAAGAAATTAAACCTTGATTTAAGCAAAGGAAGAAGAATGGAGAAGACCCACTTTTAACTTGGGGAAGATGAACTCCTTTCTTCAAGTCTCCCAAAAACCCTCTCCAAACTTGAGAGTAAAAAAAAGTACTAAAATTTATATTGTCTAAAAACTTTATACTAAAAATGTAATGCTAAAACTTATATTAAGCTATAACTCTCAACGAGTATTTATAGTTTTCAAAAACTTGTGCTGCAGTGGATCATTCAGCGACATTAGTCGGAATCGCCGATCGACTCGGCGATTCGCCCTTAGGTGCAGTTCATCACCGTCTTGCACCATCCTTCGACATCGTCGTGCTCTGTGTCATTGAGCGACATAGTACTGCTTCACGAAACTATTCGGCGACACGCCGACTGCTCCTTTAATCGCCTTTTGATCCACTTTCTTCAGGGCTTCACGTATTGGAACAAAGGGCGGAGTGCGTCCCTTTGGCGATTCGCCAAGTATGCTTGGCGATGCTCAGGCTTCAACTTCTTCGTTCTTTTCAGCCTTTTTGTTTTTTTTTGCGCATAAATGTCCATGCTTCCACTAAAACTTCAAATACCTGAAACTTAAGCATTTTCATTAGATATTGAGATAAAATAAGCATTTGAGGACACTATTTTTATTAAAATAAATCCCTAAATGAGGTCAATTTGTGGACTCATCACATAGCTCAATTAAAGGGAGGACATATAAAAGGAGACCGAACAAAGCATATTTCACCTAAGTTCTTTTTCACGCATGATCTTCAACAAAATGATGAGATAAATGTTCAACAGTTTCGTTCGAGTGATAATCTTGCCGATTTATTCACTAAGGCATTGCCAACGTCAGCATTTGAGAAGCTAAGATATAAGATTGGAATGCGTCGTCTCCAAGATATCAAATAAATTTTCCATCAAGGGGAATAAAATATGTGTTGTACTCTTTTTTCCTTAACCAAGATTTTGTCCCATTGTGTTTTCCTGGTAAGGTTTTTAATGAGGCAGCACTCAAGACGTATTACAAGATGTGTGTACTCTTTTTCCTTCACTAGGCTTTTTCCCACTGGATTTTCCTAGTAAGATTTTAACGAGGCACATTATCTATAAACATCCAAGGGGGGTGTTACAAATCCACTTAATGTGGATGTTTCTCTTAATTTATCCCTAACATAATGTATGTATTTATTGTATTTATTGAACTTGTACTAATGTATTTGGTTAAATGATGTAAACGGATATTTTCTAAATCCTATAAAGAGTGGTCTTTTCACCCTTGTGAAACACACTTGAAGAGATAAAAGAATACTCTCTACTCTATACTTTCCATTAGCTTTCTTATTTAGTATTATTGTATTTTGCTCTCATTTTATAGCATGGGTCCTATTTTCTCATTTACATTGTTATTTCTCTCTCCTACCTTTACTTAATTTTTATGAATAAAAAGTTGTGTGAGACCTATTCTTCTTATTTTACATTGGTATTCTCTTTCCCTTACATTTTACTCCACAGACGTTCTATTCTCCATTTCTTTTCTTTTTTTAAAAAGAAATAATTAACTCTTCTTTCCTATATTTCTTTGACTAATGAATTTTAACTACTCATTCTTTTTATATCATTAATATATTTATCTTTTCCATTTGATAATTAGCAGGTATATTATTTTTTATTTTTTAAATTATATTGATAATTATCAGGTATATTATTATTTACTTTTTAAATTACATAAAAATATGGAAGAAAATGAGAATAAAACTTTCACCTACGAACTAAAAGTTTAGGTAGACAATCAACTATACTATTAATATCCCCCATTTGGTATGTGTATTTAAGTCTGATTGATCAATTTTTTCACTTATTAAATTGAACTATTTTATCAATTTGTATATTAATAAACCACACCAAATATATTTTTGGAAAAAAGGTCTGAAAAATACTTCAACTTTGGCCGAAATTGCTGTTACGATACCAAACTTTATGGAGGACCTTTTACCCCCTGCACTATTTAATAGTGTATTTTAAAGGTATATATGTGCCCACATGGACACATTACTATTTATAATGATGCAATATTTATAATGTACATGTGGGCACATATAATTCGGTATTGTTACAACAATTTCGGTCAAAGTTCGGATATATTTCATACCCTTTTTCCTATATTTTTTAATAGATTTTTCTATTTTCTCATTTTTCTTGAGTTTGAATATTATAATAAAGTGTTTTTGACTTTTTTATGACATATGGTGCAAATACCCACACTATGTTGTACAATTATTTAATTCAATTCATTGTAAACAATAACAAAAGTGACTCCATACCCAAGGAAACTTGAACCCGAGACCTCTTGATTATTGATGAATGGGTGCTTACCACTCTACCACAACCCTTATTGGTATACAATTATATATATACAAAAAAATCAAAGGGTAATGCGCAAAAAAAGGAAAAATACATTATATGATAAATATTTGTATATGCAAAATATTTTTGTTTTCCTTTTTTAATAAATTGAATTAGATATAATTGTATGGAAGTGTGGCATTTACATCATATTTTGTAAAAAATAAATTAATTTTAGTGTAATACGTAATCAAACTTCTTAAAAATTGAGAAAATAAAAAAACTTAATTTTATTGATTCGATTGGGTTAATAAGTATAAAACTAATCAATTCGACGTATATATATGTACCAAATGGGGATTTTACATAGCTTATTTAATTGACTACCTAGACGTTCATCTCGTAGGTTAAAATTTCAGTCTTCATTTTATAATTTTCTCCCCGATTTTTCCTTTTCATATTCTTGATATAATGTTTTTTTAAAAAATAAATAAATTACAAGCCAATTATCAAATGGAGAAAGATAAATAATATAAGAAGAATTGAGTAAATTAAATTCACGATTGAGAAAAACTGATCTGAAATCAACAAAGAATTAAAAAGGAAAAAAAAGGCGAAAGGGAAGAAATTGAGAAAAAGAAGTGTGAGAAGCGAAGTAGGAGAGAGAAAGGCCCGTACGTATCATTCAAACATAATAATTTTTTATTTATAAAAAATAAATAAAGGTAGGAGAAAGAAATAACAATGTAAAATAAAAAAAGTAGGATCCACACGTTTTTATTAAAAAATAATCCCTCACACATCATGTTATACTTGTGCCTCCACCACCATAATTTTTTTCGAATTGGAGGTAGAGGGGAGTGGGTAGAATTAAAAAATACTTTAAAAATTTAAAAGGGACAAAAGGATGAATTTACCCCCGAACTTTGATAAATGGTACGTCTATGCCCTTCGTTATACTTTGCGTCCACATAAGCCCCTACCGTCCAATTATCGGTACACACATGCCCCTCTCACTAACGGACCCCTCATTTTGTACACGTGTCTTAATCCTAATCAACTACCCGTTTGACCATTTTTTTAACACATAAACCCACAACCCGCTCCATAAACCCAATAACCCACCCGATTCCCTCTAAAATATCTAAGTTAATTAAACATTCCAAAGGAAGAGTCAGTGAAGGGTCAGTGAAGGTTGAAAATCACTCCAATAGCGGCAGTGTCGGTGGCCTTGCCGATTTTCCATCTTTGGCCGCTGCTGCCACCACCAAAACGAAGAAGAAGAAGCCATAAACCCTACCCATTCAGGAGTTCAACACTTATAGCGCTGCTAAGCAGTCTCAAACTGCCGCCGCTGCGGCAACCAAAGGCCTGACACCGGAGGAAGTCTTGATGTTTCTCACCGATCCTCGCGAGCGCACTGCGGAGGAACTTGACCAGTCTCGACTCGGAGGTGGTTTCAGATTGTACGGTTACGACAGGCAAGGGGGGAGGGGTTCGTCGGACGATTCCATCATTTTTTTGAAGCTTGAATTTTTGTTGTATTAAATTATGCGTAGATCTATGAAAAAATTAAAGAAATCATCTGATTTTCTCGACATTCCAGTAAGTTTTGTTGAGCTGAAATCTAATAAGCTAAATTTTATGAATTTTTGACATGATTTGAAGTTGTTTTTATTTTTTCAGATCCACATTTTTCTAAATTTTTTTATTTGATGCAGTTTGTCGGCGTTTATTCCTTCACCACTGTATATTGAAGTTGGGGGGGAATATATCTCCATGAAGGAGTCCAGTGCAGAAAATTGGTTAATATATGTGTTGGTAATGGGATATTGGGTGGGTTAAACGGGTCATTGGGCGGATTATTGGGTTTATGGGGCGGGTTGTGGGTTTATGGGTTAAAAGAATGGTCAAACGGGTAGTTGATTAGGATTAAGACACGTGTACAAAATGAGGGGTCCGTTAGTGAGAGGGGCATGTGTGTACCGATAATTGGACGGCAGGGGCGTATGTGAACGCAAAGTATAACGGAGGGCATAGACGTACCATTTATCAAAGTTCGGGGGTAAACGTCCTTTTTCCCAATTTAAAATATACAAATTTATTTTTTAATTCTTCAATCAATCAATGTGGATGAAATATGGATAACTCATATTCAATCCGTCCATTAATTATTCGAACCATATTTACCAATATGAGCGGATTGGATAATTACTCATTTTTGTTCAAATCATTTTAAACCCATCTAAATCCAACCATTTGCCACACCTAACTATGATAACTAATCAAGTAGTATAAATTTATTTAATTGCGTAATTTTTCCATTTGTTAAGTGACATATAAATAGGAACGGAGAGGGAGTAAAGAGTTTCCTCAATTTTGGGGGGAAATTACATATTTTTCACGTTTTTCAATGAAAGGGTGACAGATACTTTTGATTCAGACTCCAGTTCATGAAATCGAATTGGCAGACCCGACTCTCTGAAAGTGATTCAGTCTTTTGATCTTCCATCAATGGTGGTGACCAGCAACTCTCTCGTTGCCCTATGACCCTTTGAGGTATGCATCTGAAAGTGTCCCTCTTTTGGTGTTTTAGTTCATGCTCTTGAGGTATCTGTCCCACAACAATGTCTTTTCATGGGAAAACAGCACATCCACTAGAGGCAAATTGGGGTTACTCTTTATATTTTCTTCTTACATATAAATGGAGCTATAACATTCTAGGTCTTACCACTGATCTATAACTCTTGCCTCTTTAACATCGATACATATTCTTCAACTGCATAGCAGTAGAGTAGCAGTTTTTCACTTCAGTCATGCTATCTTGGGTTCTATGTGTGGCAAGTGGCTGAGCTGGGATGTTTATTAATGAGTGCCAAAATATAAAGTAGTAAGCACACAAAAGAAAGAAAAAAAAACCTTGAGCCAGGGTATCTATACAATGTTTTTTTTCCAAAACCATTGCACCAACTCTTTACCTTGTTTTAAGAGGTATCAACATTAATATATACATGTATTAAATCAAAATTTGGCGTATCTATACAATGTGATTTTCCGACGAAAGGGGCAAGGGTAGCTCCGCCCCTGTGTGTGGTATCATTATCTATCATATACAATTCTCTTGGAATATTGGAATTGTGGATTTAGGCACTGTAATGCCATTTAATCTTACCTCAACTTCACTCTTTGTAAGCTCGTAGTGCATATGTTAAGTCTTATGTCTATGCTAAACCCTTGCTTTGTTGAGTGTTTCTCCATTTTTCTATATTCAAGCTTGTGGTGACACCCTCGATGGTTTATCAATTAACACAACTAGTCTATATCTATAAATAGCATAAACATTGGACCTCATCCTAACATTTTAATAAATATCTTATGTAATTGTACTTGATCAACATTTGAAGAAGCTGCAGCTGACACAACTGAAAAGTTGAAAGGGGCAATTTCTTTTGCTTTGGTAACTGGAAAAAAGCATCAAACATTATGAAATTGTGGCTATAATGAGGAGGAAAATGTTCACTAGGACCTTTAATTTTTTTATTTTTTTTAATATTATGGTTTTTCTGTTATACTTCAAATATCAAATGACACAATAACACATCTGCTCTCCGAACTGTGCTGGATAGTCACCCATCACACGGCTCTCAAACCCAACCTGTGGTGGATCCCGGGAGACAAAGTCAAAATGCATTGAGATGCTCTTCTCCTGTTTTACGAATCCCACAACTCGCTTTACTGAGCGAGACTATCTCCTTCAATGAAATATAAATAATTTAGAAATAGTCAGCTCTTATTTCAGGGTCCTCAGTTTAAAAAAAGAAGTAAAAAATGATTTTGTTTTTGAAATATGTCCGTTCCTGTTGTTTTTGCAGTCCCATTGCTCATACTGATTAGAAGTTTAATGTTGTTTTGAACTTTTGTGCCAACTGGTGTTGGGCCAGTTAACTAGTGAGGGATTTTTATCGATCGTAACAAAAAAAGACTGATGTTTCTTTAGATAGAGGGGGTAGGGGGTAGATGGTGTTTGGATGTTGGTGAAGAAAATGAAGTTATTTTAGAAAAAATGGGTGGAAGGGGGGGGGGGAGTTAATGTTTGGATGTTGGTCAAGAAAATGAAGTTATTATAGAAATAGTGTTTGCTAGTCTTGCCCCCAAGGCCTAGCTCAAGTGGCAAAAGGTGGAGGATTTGTGGCTTAGGTCGCAGGTTCAAGCCCCACACCATGCAAAGCGAAGCCCGGTATTTAAGTGGAGAAGGGTAGAGGGGCAGGCCCATTATCCACCGAGTTTAGAAAGCTGTGATTGGTCCAAAGAGAGGGTCACAGACAGATTTCTCGGTTATCAAAAATAAATAAATAGTGTTTGCTAGTCTTAGATGGAAATTTTTGGGGAAGTGAGTTAAGTGTGTATATCATTGTTCCAAGCCTATGACCGTAACTTTTTTAAAAAGTTGGGGAACTTTCAAGTTCTCTAGTAAACAACATACCCAGTGGAATACCACAAATAAGTTTTGAAGAAGGGTAGAGTGTATGCAAACCAGACCTTAACCCTACTTTGTGGAGGTAGAGAGACTACGACTGAAGGACCCTCGGCTAAGGTGCAACACATCAAAGTAGTTATAGAAAGGAAAAACAACAGTGAAGAAAACATGTTGACTTAAAGGAAAACAATGTAGACCATTCAAGAAAGGAACAACAACAACAAAAAATAGTGAAATAATCAGAACACACTAAACAATAGATGGTAACAAATATCAAAAGCAAGAAACTACATGAATAAGGTTCATACTACGATAGACACAGTGCTCCAGATCACTACCAAGCTTAATTTCGCTGAAAAGTAAGGCAACACTTCACTACCTATTACCCAAATTCGCGACCTCCAAACTATTCTATCTAAGGTCATGTCCTCGGTAAGCTAAAGGTATACCATGTCCTTTCTAATATCCTCTTTCCAATACTTCTTTGGCCTACCTACCTCTACCTCTCCTCTTACCCACTATTTCCAACCTCTCATACCTTCTCATTGGGGCATTTGTGCATCTCTTGTTTATATGCCCAAACCATCTCAATCTTGCTTTACTCACCTTTTCCATCATGGAGGACACTCCCTCCTTGTCCCAAATATCTTCATTCCAAATTTAAAGATTGAAATAATTTTGTATTTCCATCTTTTAGTTTTTGCTTCTAATTTGTTGATAAAGTTGTCTTGCATAGGAATCAGGTAATATTTTTTGATCAATTTTTTTTTGGTTGCTTGCTCATGTTATGTGGTTGTATTTTGAGAGGAAAGTTACTCTGTAACCGTGTTAAAGGTTTTTTTTTTAATTAAGAAAGGTAACTTGTATTATAAACAAAAGAATACACAAGGAGTATTCTAGGAATACTTACATCCAAAAGTTGCAAAAGAAAATAAACTCCTATGGAGATCATAAGAACTCTAAAATACTAGGAATATCCTCTGCATCGTGAGGATATTCATGTTTACACCAAAAAAAGAAAAGAACCAGACAATTCAACTTCAAATTCTGCATAGAACAACTCTTGTTTTTAAAATTCTGCATAAAGGATTAGATGCAGATTATTCATCCACAACAACAACATACCCAGTGTAATTCTAAAAGTGGGGTTTGGGAAAGGTAGGATGTGTGCATACCTTACTCCTACCTTTGTGGGGTAGAGAGACTATTTCGATAGATTCTCGGCTCAAAAAAGTGTAGTCAAAGCAGGCATGAAAGGAAAATAACAACATCACAATAACAAGATACATAGAGCAAATGAAGCAACATATAGTAGTGAAAATTCAAGAATAAGATACTATGTGACTATTAACTAATATTACCAAATACGGAGAAGAGGAAACTGATCCTTGCCTCTCGCACATAAAAGTGTGACAACACTTTAATACCTATCCCCTTCTACCCTAATCCTACCTCCACACCTTCCTAGCTAGGGTCACGTTCTTAGTAAAAGCTAAAGATGTGTCATGTCATTTCTAATCAACTCCAATAGTTCTTCTTTGTTCTACCTCTATCTCTCCTAAAACATGCTATAGCCAACTTCTTGCACCTCCTAACTAGTGCATCCTCATCCTTCCTTTTTTACATGCCTAAACCATCTCGATCTCACTTCCCTCTTGTTGTCCATCACAGAGGCCTCTCTCACATTGTCTCGTATAATTTCGTTTCCAATTTTATCTTTCCTAATATGCCCACACATCCATTTGAGCATCATTATTGTCGCTACCATCATCTCTAGAACATTACATTATGTGGGTATAACCACCACCCTGTAGAACTTACCTTTAAACCTTGACAACATTCTTATCACACAATACCCAGGACGCGGGCCTTCATTTCAACCATCTTGCTCCAATACAATATGCGACATCATGGTCAATCTCTATGTTTCCTTAGATAATAGAGCCAAGTTACTTGAAACTTTCTTTCTTGGGAATGACTTGTGTATCGATCTTGACTTCCATCTCCACTTCATGCCTCACGTCACTGAGCTTGCACTCTAGATTCACATCTTAGTTCATCCATTATGGAAATTTGAAATTTCATGTAGGTGTTCTGCTCTCTGGTTTTGTTGTATATTTATAGCACCTTTGTGTCTTCTATCTTTGCGTTAAAACTGTTCTCTGGGATAACATAAATATAAGGTGGACTGACAATCAAATATATGATCTTGAAGCATTCCAACAGCCTTCATGGATACCAAGCATAGCACATCAAATCTACCTTGGATATGGGTGATTGAAACATTGGCAGCTTCCAAAGAGATAGACACATCTTTACTCATTGGTATGTATGAAATTACAGCTACTTTGTGACAAAAACTGTTGTATCAGCTGTAATGATGGTTGATTTGACTATTCTGGTTCATGCATAACAGATTTGGTTAAGCGGACTCCAGAAATTTCTGATGAAATGGGAAGAAATGCAAGGGAGCTTGTCTCCTTGAGAGTTTTAGAGACCTTGTCTGTCCAGGAAATCTCAAATGCAAATAATGATGCTTCAGTTCCCGGTGATAAAATTGAATTGGATCGATCAGTGCACTGTGAAGATGTCCTTCGCCACTTATTGTTGGGGGTAAGTACCTCAGTTTAACTTATCAAGGTTGGGTTTTATAATTCAGTAACTCAGTTTATTAAATGATTTTTTTCTGTGATTTTAGTAATTTGCTTACAAGGGACAATCTATGCTTGAGAGTTTTGAATAATGCTGTTTTCACATGCTTAAATCGGCATCATGTGTACATTTGACCAGGTCTCATCAGATCAAAAAATGGATGGGCCAGAGGTGTCAAAATGGGATGTTCAGTCATTTATTACCAAAAAAAGATCTTGCTTGCCAAAATGTGCTTTGCAACAAGTGAGCTAATCTTTTTTTATATGTGGAATTCAGTAAGTTCTCACATTTGTAATTTATCTGTCTGATTGTCTGGGATTTTCTGTGTTTCCAATTGACAATCAGATTAAGGATACTGTAGATACTACCAATCCTCTTTCTACATCCTTGGAAGCAAATAACAGATCGGAGGTCGGCAGTCACTCCAGAGATGGAGCTCGTTTTAATGCTGTTGATTCTAATGGCATTAACCAGAGTTGTGAAGTAGGTGGTGATGATCAGCATGAACATGTTTTATCAAGTGGGAATGCAACTCCTTGTTTGGGGGCCAACACTAATTGCCTGCAAGAAAATCAACCTAGGACTCTGGTTCCTTCTAAGAGGACGATTGATGCCTTTACTGCTCATGAAGGAGAACATAGTGAAACTGAACCCTTATCAGAGAACAGTTCTGGTACTTGCATAAGGCCCTCCAAAAGGTTTAAGCAGGAAGTCATTAGTCCCAGGTGTGATGCAGTTCATGATTTTGAATCATCTCAAAAAGATGGTGTTTCAACAGAGTTGTCTGCACAAATTCTCCATGCTATTGTCCAAAAAGGGAACTTGGAAAATGGAGCTCTTGTTGGGGGATGGGATGGTAGTTGTGAGGGTGCTGCATCAAAAATGGTTAGACAGAACATTGATACCAGTAACCATGATGATCGATTGCCTGAAATAATGATTTCAGAGGAAAAGATCCAAAATGTTGTAAGTAGCAGCAAAGCTTGTGATGAATTGAGAACATCAAGTGGTTCATCACAGCAGCAGGTAATTCATCAGGATTCTTGCATTCATGGAGCTAAAGATCATCGGAAGTGCATTCGGGGAAATTTGTTCAAAGATGAACCTTCTGAAGGAGCCAAAAAGAATATTGTGGGAAGTGATGAACCTGAGTTCTCTAGTGACAGTGATGGATATCACAATGAAATGACTGGCCTTTCCGCAAAGAGAAATGATTTTCTTAGCTCTCAGGGTCAAGATCCCTTGACAACTGAAAATGGTAGAGTGCTCAATCTTTGTGTGAAATGTAACGAAGGTGGGCAACTGTTGATTTGCAGTTCGAACACCTGCCCGTTAGTGGTTCATCAGAGCTGCTTGGGTTCTGTTCCCAGCTTCGATAATGGAGGAAACTTTTACTGTCCCTTTTGTGCATATTCTCGAGCAATTTCTGAGTACCTAGAAGGTAAAAAGATGTCTTTGCTTGCAAGGAAAGATTTGGCTTCATTCGTTGGCGTTGGGGTTAGGCGACAATCAAAGAAATTCTCACGTAACTCACGTAGATCAAAGAAGAACCAGTCTAGAGAGGATGAAGAACTGTGCCATGATAAAAATAATAAGGATGTTTTGAATGATGTCATAGAAGCCAGGAGTGCTCCAGTCTGTACAAATTCTTTGAATGGTAAAATTACGGAGATGCCTTCACCTCAACCAGAGGCTTCTGTGACTCATGAACCTGTGGCAGCTGAACCAAGATCCAAGATATCACCACCTAGATTGCATAGATCAAAGCAGAAACTATCCAGGGAGGAAGAAGAATTGTGTCACAACGAGGACAGCAAGAAGAAATCCTTGAACCAGGTCCAAGAACCAGGAAATGCTTCAGTCAGTATAAGTTCTCCTAATGCTGAATTTACACAGATAGGTTCACCTCAACCAGAGGCGTCTGCACCTCCAGAACTTGTGAGCGGACAGAGTGGTTTTGAAGAAGAAAGTTCTGAAGATGAAGACACAATTGCTTCCCGATATTGTGTGCGATTTAGGAATTCAGACACAAACTAGTAAGTCTTTTACTTGAAAGTGCTCAATTTTGCAAATTCATGTGTTTAGCATGTGTATTCTTCCAAAAGAGTCGTCATTTTTATTCCGCTTCAGGAATCCATTTACGCTTCATCGGAACAGTGTCATGGTTGTTATCACCGTTACCATATCTGATATTTCATTTGTTATGACTGTTCTTGTTATCCACTTTTCACCTTTCATCATGGAAAAACATCATCATTGCTGGAGCATTGTAATAATTTTGTATGCAGTTTCTTCAAATTTGCAGTACCTATCCTGCAATTTCTCAAGTGAGGCTGAAGCACCCCCTTCAAAAAAAAAGTAGAGGAAGAAACATTTAAGGTACTTGGATCCTCGTTCTCTCTAAAGGTTCTCTTTTTTTTTCTTTCTAAAGGGTTTCTGTCTTTTTTTCTGTTTTCCACTACTCCTATGCTAGTTCTGTCCTTCGGACTGTCATTACAAAGCACGCGATTTCTCTAGTAAAAGAGAGGTGATGTTAAACTATGTTTCATATATAAAATTTCAGGGTTAATGTTTATTTTTTGTTTTACGTGAGAGTTACAGTTGGGTGCAGCTTTATTTTTCTTCTATCAGGAAAATGTTTATTATTACTGATTAATAGGCCTTCCTGTCCCATGATACATGTATGCCATTGTACCTAATAACAGAAAGATGAAAGTGCTTAGCACTTTGCCATGCCCTGTGGTTTCTCAGTAGTGTTTTCTGCTGCTACTGCAGGTGTGTAGAGATATCTCAAGTTTTGGATAGATGGAAGAAGATTTTGGAGTTCAGAAGTTTGATGTTTTCCAGAGGTTGGATCGCCTTCATCCTAGTTGGTTAGGGGCTCGGTCTTAGATGGTTCCCTTTTATGATATTATCGGCTAGGCTGGTCCTCCTCCAAGCTTGGGGTCTTAATCTTATGGGTGCTCAAACCGGGCCATTTGTCATTTCTCCTGACATGTTAGTATCCGAGGCTAACTAAGAATGGCACATTGTTCTGTTAAGTTTTTGTCCTTGGGTGGGTATAGAAGGGCTTAGATAGTGTACTTGTGCCCCTTTACCAGGTTTTGTGGTATGCTATCCAACAATGGCATGTTTTGTTCTTGTAATTTTTGGATTCATGTGGGTATATGAAGGTTTAAATAGTTAAGCATGCTTATTTTAAGGTATAGTGGATTGAGAGCCAATGAGGCTAGCCAAGTGGATATTGTTGTAATTTTTCGCCCTAGTTGGAAATAGAAAGGCGTAAGATGGTTTACCTCCAAAATAGTACTCTCTCTATCCCATTTTATGCGAGATAGTTTGATTCGGCATGAAATTTAAGAAAGAAAGATTTAAAAAAAAAACTTGTGGTCTAAAATGAATGATAGAAATTTGTGTGCCTATAAATCATTTCATTAAGGGTACAATAGACATACATTTGTAATCATTTAAAATTTATTAAATATAAATTTATAAAATGATTCGAATTATATTAAATTCATTAATATATTAGTCCAAATAAATATTATGAATTAATATAATTGAGTTAGTTATTTAAATTCAATAAATATGAATTTAATTAAGGCCCGCTCCATAAAGCCCATATGCCATGTCACTTAAATCTGATTGGCCGAAAGGAGTCCTCTTCTAATCACAACTCTTCTATTCTAAAACTATAAATAGGGGTCTTCATAATTCAGAAAAGAGGACCAAGAATTTTAACAAAAATGTAGAGAAAGCTCGTGGATAAAAAGCTGCAGATTTCTCTACAAGTTCAAGAGTTCAAGAATTCAAGCATTCAAGTTTCAAGAACGTTCAAGTTTCAAGAACGATAAAGATCAAGAACGATCAAGATCAAGACCGTCGGATTCAAAATCAAGCTCGAAGCCCTTGGATTCAACTAGAAGTCAAGATCAAGATAAAATTCAAGTTCAATATCAAGCTCGAAGTCCTTGGATTCAACTAGAAGTCAAGATCAAGATAAAGTTCAAGTTCAAGTTCAAGTTCAAGATCAAGATAAAGTTCAAGATCAAGCTCAAAGCCCTTGGATTCAACTAGAAGTCAAGATCAAGATAAAGTCAAGATCAAGCTCAAGAGCCCTTGAATTATATTTGAAAAGGCGAATTCAGAGGAATTATAGAGATTGTAACACTCGCACTTAAATCAATAAAACGATTGTTGCATAATTTTCCGTTCTTGATTATTGTTTTCTCGACGCGAATTTTATTGTCTACAAATTCTGGCACGCCCAGTGGGACAATCTCTACCTCTCATCTCAACTTTTCAAGCATCAAAGAATAGCGAGATGACTTCCGCGAAGAACAACTCTCGATCAACTGCCTCTAAGGCCACTAGCTCCAGGTTCTCTACTGAAGTTGAAGGCATTTTGGGTGTTACCTTTGGAAGTTTTAGAGCTGTTACGAGAAGCAAGGCTGCTACACTAGGACAACAAACACTTCAAGTGTCATCCGCATTAACTCCAATTTTTGGGTCTACGACTCCAAAAATATCAAGTTCCTCCGCAAACGCTTTAGAAGGAGGAAGCAGTGTTGCTGAAAAGATCAAGAAGACATTGGCTCTCCTTGAGCAATCTGGTTCCAAGAACTCTACCACAAGGGAGAACTATGATTCAACGAATGAGTCACCTCCACGTGATTCGCGTTATGTGAGTCCGCTGAAGATCAACTTACGCGACAATCCATGCTACTCTCCTACATCTCCAATGATCATGCAAACAATGGTGGCTGCTGCTTCTTCCTCTGAGGAACAACTCACAAATCTGACGAAGTTGGTTGAAGGATTGACGAAACATGTACAACACCAAGAGTCTAGAATCGATAACTTGATGGATAGGATGGAAGGACTTTTAGATGGAGAAGCGAGTCATACGCCTGGAAAGTGTGTTGAAGTTCAAGAGATCGGAGATCCTGCGAAGAAAGCACCACTTGTTAATGAGATGCCAGTTTTTTCGAATGATCCCACTCGATTGCTTGAAGGAGTTCATTGAAGGCACTATCAAAGATAAGTATGAAGTCTCCACCAAGTCTTCTCATATGTATGCCAAGCCATACACTGCAAGAATTGATAACTTAAAAATGCCTGTTGGTTATCAACCTCCCAAATTTCAACAATTTGAGGGTAGAGGAAATCTGAAGCAACATGTTGCATACTTTGTGGAGACATGTAATAATGCTGGAACATATGAAGACTATCTTGTCAAGTAGTTTGTCCGGTCTCTAAAAGGAAATGCCTTTGATTGGTACACGGATCTTGAGCCCAATTCTATTGATAGTTGGGAGCAACTAGAGCACGAGTTTATCAATTGATTCTATAGCACGAGGCGTACTGTGAGCATGGTAGAACTTACAAATACTCGCCAAAGGAAGGATGAACCAGCCATAGACTTCATAAATCGATGGAGGAACACGAGCCTGAATATCAAGGATATGCTTAGTGAAGCTTCTGCAATAGAAATGTGTATCCAAGGGATGCACTGGGAGCTTCTTTATATCTTACATGGAATAAAACCAAAATCCTTTGAAAATCTAGCTACTCGTGCTCATGATATGGAGTTGAGCATGTCCTCTGCCGGAAAGGATATGATGTTTGTCCATGACCCTCACAAAGGAAGAGACAAGCAGGAAACTAAGAGATGGATCAAATTTGTGCCCAAGAACGACAACAAAGAGTCAATGAATGTTAATGTGTCGCCTGTGAAGTTCACTACGAAGGAAGGGAAGAAGCAAAGTGTGAGAACGAATTTTCAAGCACGTTCAGACCAAAAATCGTTCCTAAGGGAAATGTAAGAAAAGGAATACCCCTTCTTGGATTCTGACGTTTCTGATATATTCGATGAGTTGCTTGAATTAAAGCTCATTGAGTTGCCAGAGATGAAGCGGCCTGATGAAGCTGGAAAAGCTGATGACCCAAATTATTGCAAGTATCATAGACTTGTGAGTCATCCTCTTGAAAAATATTTTGTCTTCAAGGATAGAGTGATGCGATTGGTTAGAGAAAAGAAGATTGTCCTTGATGATGAGAAAACTAGTTCTAATCAAATCTCCATCACATTCGGCTCGCTCGATCCGATCCAAATATATATCGCTAAAGAGCATGAAGAAGAGTCATTGGAGCTAGACAAATCTCAAGTTGATATAAATGGTGATGAAGGCTGGATTCTTGTGACTAGGCCAAGACGCAACAAGTCAAGCTTAAGAAAAGAATCACGTGAGCAACCGATTAGAAAGAAGATGGTGAAGAAATTGGTGAAGCAGAAATCAATAAAACACCCAAAGAAGGCAAAGGTAGAAGTGCATCACTACCAGAAACCCCGACATCCTGTAACTCTAGAAGAATTCTTACCGAGTTGGTTGCGCACAAAGTCTACTCAAGAAAATATCGAGGCATCATGTTTTAATGCTGATAAAGAAGAAACAATGAAGGTGTCTCCAATTGACAAAGAAGGAACAACGAGAGAATCTTCACCAAAAGTGTCTCCTAGTGGCGAAAAAAAGCAACAAGGAAAATTTCGTCAATGATGTCTCCTTCATCTTCTGAAAAGCCTATTGAACCTTCTTCCCAAGAAGAACATACATGTGATACAAAAATCACATTCACAGATATTGATCTTCTATTTGGTGAAACACTACACAATCGTCCTTTGTATATGGTTGGTCACGTGCGAGAGAAGAAGATAAATAGAATCTTGATAGATGAAAGATCTGGAGTCAACATTCTACCTATCCACACATTGAAGGAACTCGACATCACGATCGAAGAACTTAGTGAAAGTTGTTTCTTGATACAAAGATTCAATCAAGGAGGACAGAGGTCCATAGGCTCCATTAAATTAGAAATCCACATGAAAGATTTGCGATCAAGCGCATGGATGCACGTGATCGATGCAAAGACTTCATACAATATATTACTCGGTAGGCCTTGGGTACATGAGAATATAATTGTCTCATTTTCTTACTATCAATGTTTGAAGTATCTTGAAGACGGGATTGAAATGAAGATAGTTGCAGATGATAATCCTTTCACCAAAGTTGAGACGCACTTTGCCGATGCAAATTTCTATTTGAAGAGTTATGTTGTTAAAGGGACAAAATCTAATGATGTCAAATCAACCAAGTCTGACAAGATCACAAGCAAAAGAATCGATACGGCTGTCGAAAAGGTAAAAGTTGACACTAAAGAACTTTGTCCCAATCTCAATGAAGGGAGTACCATGTCTTCAAAGAAGAATCTGACTTCTGGACTTCGCTATGTTCCAAAAGTAAAGAAAGAAGAAGTCAAATCATATAACCTTCAAGAAGATGCATTAAGAGGACTAACTCTTCCTATCAGACGAATTGATGCAATAAACTTGCCTTCAAAGTTGTCAGGAAAGACAATTGCTCAAAATCAAGTGCGAGATGTAGCACTCCCTACAAAACGCACGGGAGAAGGTTTTGATCCTAATGCTTACAAGTTGTTTGTGAAGGCTGGATATAACCCTAATGAGCCATCAATGTTAGGGAAACTCCCATCAGTTGATAAAATCAGGCAAGCACGTGAAGGCATAGACTATAACCAACCACCGCCAGTTCGCATCTCCATTAGAAGAGCAAGCAATAATCATATAACTTTTGAAGATGATGTTACTGCTCCTAATAGAAAGCCTTCCGTCTTTGATCGACTTGGAGAATCGACTGCAAGAACTTATGTGTTCAAGAGATTAGGTCCATTGAAGAAAAACAAGAATCTGAGAAGTTATTTAAAAGTTACAACGCCTGCTTCACATTTGGTTCGAAAGGATTTCAAAAGTTTGATTCCTTCTAGAATGAGGCGACGAGTGGAACTTGTAGTTTCATGTAAAAAGGAGCTCAAGGCAAAGGTTCACACTGTGGTTTACACCAAGGAGCGCGAGGAAGATGAAGAAAGTGTAGGCTCCTCAAATCATGTTACAATCCAAAATGAGTACGATTCTTTTCCTCGAATAAAGATTGATGAAGAGTTAGAAGATATTGTCTGGTGTTGTCATATATTTGTCAATGACAATGATCCTTTAGAAGAGGAAGATGCTGGAGATGCTCCACCGGAACTTGAAGAAGGAGTAAAGACCATAATAGATCCTTTGAAAGAAGTTAACCTTGGCACTGATGAAGACTCAAGGCCAACTTACTTGAGTGCCTTTCTAGAAGTTGATGAAGAAATTGCTTATATGAATATACTCAAAGAATATAGGGATGTCTTCGCTTGGAGTTATAAAGAAATGCCGGGATTGAATCCTAAAGTAGCGGTTCATCAGTTGGCAGTAAAAAAATGGTTCTCGTCCTGTTAAGCAAGCTCAAAGACGCTTTAGGCCAGACTTTGTTCCATTGATAGAAAATGAAGTTAACAAACTCATTGAGGCATGCTTTATTCGTGAGGTCAAATATCCTACATGGATTTCAAGTATTGTTCATGTGAGGAAGAAGAATGGTCAAATTCGAGTATGTGTTGACTTTAGAGATCTTAATAATGCATGCCCTAAAGATGAGTTTCCTCTTCCCATTCCGGAGATGATGATTGATGCCACCACTGGTTATGAGGCGATGTCGTTCATGGATGGTTCTTCTGGCTATAATCAAATCCGCATGGCTCCAAAGGATGAAGAACTCACCGCATTTCACACACCTAAGGGTATTTATTGCTACAAAGTGATGCCATTTGGTTTGAAGAATGCTGGTGCTACATATCAAAGGGCTATGCAAAATATATTTGATGACTTGCTCCATAAAAATGTTGAATGTTATGTGGATGACCTGGTGGTAAAATCGAGAAAGAGGAGTGATCATTTGAAGGACTTAAGAATGGTGTTTGAGTTGCTTCGAAGATATCAACTAAGGATGAATTCATTGAAGTGTGCCTTTGGAGTTACTTCTGGAAAGTTCCTTGGCTTCATTGTGAGGCATCGAGGAATTGAAATAGATCAAGCCAAAGTTGATGCAATATCGAAGATGCCTGAGCCTCGAAATATTCATGAGTTAAAAAGTCTCCAAGGAAAGCTAGCCTACTTGAGGAGGTTCATCTTAAATCTAGCAGGACGATGCCAACCATTCGGTCATCTTATGAAGAAAGGTACTCCTTTTAATTGGGACGAAACATGTAGCGATGCCTTTTAAAAGTATCAAGTCGTATCTAGCGAAACCTCCAGTTTTGGTAGCCCCTATACCTGGAAAGCCATTGATACTTTACATTGCGGCACAAGAAAGATCCGTAGGAGCCCTGTTAGCTCAAGAGAATAGTGAAGGCAAAGAAAACTCTCTTTACTACTTGAGTAGAACGATGACACCAAATGAGCTGAACTATTCGCCAATTGAAAAATTGTGCTTGGCGCTAGTCTTCTCAATTCAAAAGATGAAGCATTATTTTCAAGCCCATGTTGTTCGTCTTATTTCTAGAGCAAATCCCATCAAGTTTGTTATGTCGAAACCTATCCTTAGTGACCGACTAGCAAGATGGTACCTCCAATTTCAACAGTTTGAGATCGTGTACATCCCTCAAAAAGTTGTGAAAGGACAAGCATTGGCGGATTTCTTGGCAGACCATCCGATACCAGATGATTGGGAGTTAACTGATGAGCTTCCTGATGAAGATGCGATGTTAATTGAAGTTCAACCTCCTTGGAAAATGTACTTTGATGGAGCTGCACATCGTGGCGGAGCTGGTGCTGGCATAGTGTTCATCACTTCACAAGAAGAGATCCTACCATTCTCCTTTACTTTGAAGCAATATTACTCCAATAATGTCGTTGAATACCAAGCGTTGATACTTGGACTTGAGATGGTCGTTGACATGAAACAATTAAACTTACAAGTCTTTGGTGACTCTCAGTTGGTGATCAACCAACTCTTGGGAAGTTATGAGGTGAAGAAGCTTGAATTGCGTCCTTATCATGATTATGCTCAAAAGTTGATAGGATGGCTTGGAGATGTAACCCTTCAACATGTGCGTAGAACGGAGAATAAGAAAGTTGATGCATTGGCTGCTCTAGCTTCAACGCTAACCCTTCCTGATCAGAGGCAAGTGACTATTTGTCAAAAATGGATAGTACCACCGCCAAATGAGGAAGAATGTATAGAAAATGAGCTTAATCATCTCGTCGCCATTTCTGAAGCCGCGAAGGAAGAGTGGAGACAACCCATTATTGACTATATGTGTTATGGGATACTTCCAGAAGATCCAAGGAGAAGGACTGGCATTCGTTGTCGTGCACCTCGTTTCCTTTATTACAAGGACACATTATATAGAAGATCATTTGAGGGTGTACTATTATGATGTTTGGGAGAGGAAGAAGCAATTCAAGCTTTGCAAGAAGCACACTCGGGAGTATGTGGATCACATCAATCTGGACCGAAACTCCACTTTCACATAAAGAGGATTGGGTATTATTGGCCAACCATGTGAAGGATTGCTTAGATTATGCTCGGAGGTGCGATGCTTGTCAATTTCATGCGAATTTTATTCATCAGCCGCCCGAAGTATTGCACCCAACTATTGCATCTTGGCCATTTGACGCTTGGGGATTGGATGTTGTGGTACCACTACCAAAATCTTCTGGTGGACACTTGCACATCTTGGCTGCAACAGATTACTTCTCAAAATGGGCTGAAGCTGTCGCTCTTAAAGAAGTGAAGAAAGAGAATGTTGCAAATTTTATCTGAGTGAATATCATCTATCGCTTTGGCATCCCTCGCTACATTATAACAGACAATGGCAAGCCATTTGATAATAAGTTAATGAACACAATTTGTGATCTCTTTGACTTCAAGCAGCGTAAATCTTCTATGTATCATGCTGCCGCCAATGGTCTTGCTGAAGCATTTAATAAAACTCTATGCAACCTCCTCAAGAAAGTTGTCTCCAAGTCCAAACGAGATTGGCATGAAAGAATGGAAGAAGCTTTGTGGGCATATAGAACGACATACCACACTCCAACTCAAGCAACACCATATTCACTTGCTTTTGGAGTTGAAGCAGTCTTGCCACTTGAGCGTCAAATACCTTCCTTGAGAATTGCTATGCAAGAAGGGTTCACTGAAGAAGAAAATGCTCGACCGTGTCTTGCTGAGTTAGAAGCACTTGATGAAAAGAGGCTAGAAGCCCTACAAAACCTTGAATGTTACCAAGCTCGTCTATCTCGTGCTTTCAATAAGAAGGTTCGCTTGAGGTGCTTCCAAGTTGGAGACCAAGTTCTCGCAGTAAGAAGACCCATCATTACTTCGCACAAGTCTGGGGTAAATTTACCTCAAAGTGGGATGGACCGTATGTCGTATAAGAAGCACATTCACATGGTGCTTACAAGCTTGTTGATGCAGATGGCGTAAGGATCGGTCCTATTAATGCAAAATTTCTAAAGAGGTACTACCCTTGAAGTAAAGATGATGCTCCTTAAGGTACGAGCCTAAACTTCATGTCACTCCTGGCCCACAAAAGTATAAACTGTGTACGACACAACAAAAATAAAATAAAAAAAAGAATCACTCAATCACCCAGAACTACGTTGTGACTTGATCCTCTTCACTGAGGTACGTAGGCGCTTAGAATATATCCTAAGTTCAGTTGCATGAGTGTCAAAAAACCACATGTTCCCACTTGATCTGTCACATGATAGTCAAAGCGATAAGTATTTTGTTTTATCTTTTGCCTCATCAAACTTTAGACTTGTACGAAGTATTGATTGGTCAATAGATGGGGGCAAACCTTTAAAAAATATGAGTTTCGTTAACAACATACTTGAAGTTTCTTTAAAGTTGAAGTCTTCAAATCTTCCAAGTATACAAGTTGAATTCTTCAAATCCTCCAAGTATGCAAGCCGAAGTCTTCAAATCTTCCAAGTATACAAGCTGAAGTCTTCAAATCTTCCAAGTATGCAAGTTGAAGTCTTCAAATCTTCTAAGTATGCAAATTAAAGTCTTCAAAGTCCTTCAAGTCTGCAAGTTGAAGTCTTCAAATCTTCCAAGTATGCAAGCTAAAGTCTTCAAATCCTCCAAGTATACAAGTTGAAGTCTTCAAATCCTCCAAGTATCCAAGCTGAAGTCTTCAAATCTTCCAAGTATGCGAGTTGAAATCTTTAAATCTTCCAAGTATGCAAGCTGAAGTCTTCAAATCTTCTAAGTATGCAAATTAAAGTCTTCAAAGTCCTTCAAGCCTGCAAGTTGAGGTCTTCAAATTCTTTAAGTCTGCAAGTTGAAGTCTTCAAATCCTCCAAGTATACAAGTTGAAGTCTTAAAATTCTCCAAGTATACAAGTTGAAGTCTTCAAATCCTCCAAGTATGCAAGCTGAAGTCTTCAAATCTTCCAAGTATACAAGCTGAAGTCTTCAAATCTTCCAAGTATGCAAGTTGAAGTCTTCAAATCTTCTAAGTATGCAAATTAAAGTCTTCAAAGTCCTTCAAGTCTGCAAGTTGAAGTCTTCAAATCTTCCAAGTATGCAAGCTAAAGTCTTCAAATCCTCCAAGTATACAAGTTGAAGTCTTCAAATCCTCCAAGTATCCAAGCTGAAGTCTTCAAATCTTCCAAGTATGCGAGTTGAAATCTTTAAATCTTCCAAGTATGCAAGCTGAAGTCTTCAAATCTTCTAAGTATGCAAATTAAAGTCTTCAAA
>JAJOOS010007067.1:0-65612 GCA_029582725.1 Solanum chiquidenum
GACAAGAGTTTTCTATTCTAGTTTTATGATAAGGTTCTTGTAATAGACTTAATAGACTTCTTTTGATTGTAAAGGGCCGTGTCCCTAGTATGTTTTCACGTTTATGTCTAAGATGGCTAAGAGACTTAGTATTCCGCTTGTGTAATTTTGAATGATGTTTTTAAAAGTGACATTTGACTCTTATGGGATTTTATTTAAAGAGTTTTAATTCCGCACTATTTTACATATCTAATGTGATGAATGCTAAGGGCTTGTATGAGACCTCCGAGAGGTCGAATACGCATGTTACGACTTGGGGATGCTCTCGGGTCGTGACACGATGCCTAGTGTGATGATTTTATTCTGTACCATGCATGCATACACCTAGAATTTACCCCATTGGTCCGATTGATTAAATAATGCTTGCTCTTGAGATGATCTTAGGCAACTTTTGAGAGTGTGAGCCAATTTGACATATACCTCTTTTGTGACCTACCATGTGAGCGTGTGAACCTCTTTTGAACACCTCTTGAGCCTATCCTTCTTTGGAAGAAACTTGATGAAACTTAGACCTTTCTTTATCCACTACCTATAATCCTCTTGATATGTGTTTAGTGAATAGCCAACTTAGGCTAAAAAGCCTAAGTTGGGGGTGTGGTAAAAAGGAAAGGGAAAGTCAAGGAGTGCAAGAAGAATCTCCTTACCCCATGGTGTTGCGAAAGAAATGTAAACCCTCCATATAAAAAAAATAGAAAAAGAATGAAAAAGAAAGTTGTGAATAAAGGTACAAAAGAAATTGGGTTTCCAAGCAATCCATGGGAGTGAATAAAAGGATGACTTATAAGCACTAGAAGAAAAATTGATGAAGGAAAAGAAAAGGATGTGTTGAGAGCATCACATTTCAAGAGGATGAAAGTCACTAAGCCTAAATGACCATACCTTTGCACTCAACCCCATTACAAGCCTTGGAAATACCTTTTTGATCTTGAGTGTACCAAACCGAAGGTTGATTGGAAAATAAGGGCAAACCTATGGGTGAAAGCATGCATTGTGTTCCTCTTTTTTTAGGGTGAGTGTTGCATCTGATTCCTTATCTTAAATTGATTAACTTTTGTGTGTGATTATGGAATCACTCTTTGTGTGAGGGCATTTAGATACTATTGTTGAGCTTGAACTTGCATTTGAAGCAAGTATTGCAAGCATGAGAATCTTTGGTAATGGTGTGTCACAACTTGAATCTTTGAGTACACAATTGATGTTTGCATGAATAGTTTGAGTCTTGTTGTGTATATTCATGATTGAGTCTTGTGTAGCACTGTTTGACACCTCCCAATTGAACTGTTGAACTTGAGTTTTACTTGAGGACAAGCAAAAGTTTAAGTTGGGGGTGTTGATGAGCCCTCAAATTGGACTCATTTAGGGCCTTATTTTAAAAGATTAGTGTCCTCAAATGTCTCTTTTATCCCAATATCTGATAAAAACTCTTAAGTTTCAGGTATTTGAAGATTTTAGGAAAACATGGACACTATGTCACAAAAAGGAACAAAAAAGGTAAAAAAGAGTGAAGAAATGGATGTCTGAGCATCGCCAAGTCCACTTGGCGAATCTCCAAAGAGTCTTACTCCACCTTTTGTTCCAGTGTGTTGAACCCTGAAGGAAGAGGATCAAATTTGCGGTGAAAAGAAGCAGTCAGCGTGTCATTGAACAGTTCCGCAAAACAGTATTATGCCGCCCAATAGTCCAGGACGCAAATATGTTGTAGGCAAGCAAGGAAGACGATGAACCGGACGATGGGCGAATCGCCGAGTAGATCGGCGATTCACACTAACCTCACCGAACGATCCGCTGCAGTGTTAATTCTGAACACTATAAATACTAGCTTTATGTTAGTTTTAATGAGGAAGCTTCATTAGAATACTCACAATTAGATATTTTATTTTGTAACTCTTATTTTCTCTCAAGTTTGAGAGGGTTTTTGAATACCTGAAGAAGAAAGGGTTTCATCTTCCCCAACTTGGAAATGGGTCTCCTTGATTCTTCGTTCTTTGCCTAAATCAAGACTTATTTCTCTATACCCATTTGATTTCAACATCATTGAAGGTATAATTTTCTATTTCTTGATGTGCGGCTAAAACCCCCCATTATTAGGGTGTGATTTAGCAAATATGAGTTAAGATTGTTGTTGGGTCTTGCTTGCTGATAGCTTAAATGTATTTTAATGGTGATTTCACCTAGTGGTTGTGGTTTAATTTAATGGGCTTGTAGTTGCAAATACAAAACCACCCATGTGTTTTCGGCTTGCTCGAGAGAGAGGTCACGAAACGAAGATCACTAGATTGATGACCTAAGGAGTGGGTCGACATAAGGTTCAGCCTGAGAGAGTGAGCCCTAGTCCCATATCAAAACACTCAGCTCGAAAGAATGAGTGAGGTAAGGTGTAGGCTAGTCTTTATGCGACAAGTAGGTGTCCGAGAGTAACCCATTTGAAACGGGGTAAGTTTCTCGAGACAGAATTTATTTTCAGTTAAAGTTTAGCCTAGTCACTATTACTCTACATATTTTCTATCGAAAGCGTGTACACAACAATCTAGATTAGCTTGTATTGTGGTCACATCCCAAGAATCTCCCTTCATACTTGATTTTCCTTATATTTTACTATTTTTATTTGATTTTGTGACAAAACCTCCAAATCGATAGTTGACACTTTCGTGTCACCCCCATTGATTTATAATGTTTTTATTCATAAATCTCTTTATCTATGACTAATTACGATGAAATTCTAGTTCGCTACAAATTCTCAAAACCGCTCCCATGGGACACGACCCCAACCCTCGGTTGGGTTACTATATTATTGATGATCGCAGACACTCGAACCGTAGTTAGTGTCGTTAGTCACGATAACCATCAGTGTTCAAACAGTATTTGGACATGTTCGTTATCATCTTTATTGTTGATATCCTTATTTACGATCAGAATAAGGAGGAGCATGCGACTCATCTGAGAGTTGTTCTGTAAACTCTCAAGGATCGCCAGTTATTCGCTAAGTTTAGCAAATATGAATTTTGGTTACAATCAGTTGCTTTTGTTGGTCATATGGTGTCTAGCAAAGGGATTCGATTGGATTCTCCGAAAATAGAGGCAGTGAAGCAATGGCCTAGACCCACCTCTCCAACATATATCAGAAGTTTCTTGGATTTGTCCGGTTATTATAGAAAATTTGTGGAAGGATTTTCATCCATAGCTTCCCCATTAACCAAGTTGACCTAGAAGAAGGTCAAATTTCAGGGTGAGATGAGTGAGAGAAAAACTTCACAGAACTAAAGACTAGGTTGACTACAACTCCTATCTTAACTTTACCAGATGGCTCAGATGGTTATTGATCTATCGTGGCGCATCCAGGGTCGGTCTAGGTTGTATGTTGATGCAGTGAGGTAAGGTTATTGCTTATGCCTCTAGACAGCTTAAGGTGCACGAGAAGAACTATCCAACTCATGACCTCAAGCTTGCAACAATAGTGTTTGCCCTAAAGATTTGGAGACATTACTTGTATGGTGTTCACGCAGATGTGTTCACAGATCATAAGAATCTCCAGCATGTGTTCACTAAGAAATAGTTGAATCTTCTCCAGAGGAGATAACTTGAATTCCTCAAGGACTATGACATGAATGTGTTGTACCATCTGGGTAAGGCAAATGTAGTAGTTGATGCTCTCAAAAGACTGTCTATGAGTAGTGTAGCACATGTCGAGGAAGAAAAGAAAGAGTCAGCCAAAGAGGTTCACCGGTTTGCTTGCTTAGGAGTTTGCCTTACGGACACATCAGATGGTGGTGTGATAGGTCAGAATGGATTAGAATCTTCATTCGTTGTGGAGGTTAAGGAAAAACAAGATAGTGATCTTATATTGCTTCAGTTGAAAGGTGTAGTTCATCGGCCAAAAGTAGAGGTTTCCTCCCAAAGGGGAGATGGTGTGCTTCGTTACCAGGGTCACTTATGTGTTCCTTAGTTGGGTGAGTTGAGGCAGCAGATCCTTACAAAAGCCCATAACTCTAGATATTCGATCCATCCAAGTGCCATTAAGATGTACCGTGATCTGCGGAGATATAACAGACTTTATGGCTAAGTGTCCTAACTGTCAACAAGTTAAGGTAAAACATCAGAAACCAGGAGGTATGACTCAAGAGATTAACATTCCTATATGGAAGTGGGAAGTGATAAACATGCACTTCATTATGAGTTTACCTCGTACTCGCAGACATTATGACTCCATTTGGGTGATAGTGGATAGAGTCACTAAGTTCGCTCACTTCTTGGCTGTCAAGACAACAGATTCAGCGGAGGACTACACCAAACTCTACATTAATGAGATAGTCAGGTTACATGGGATTCCCTTGTCTATAGTCTTAGATAGAGGCCCTCAGTTTACCTCTCATTTCTGGAAATCATTTCAAAAAGGTCTTGGTAGTCAAGTAAATCTCAGTACAACATTTCATCCACAAATGGATGTTCAGGCAGAGCGTACCATTCAAACCTTAGAGGACATGTTGAGAGCTTGCGTAATCAATTTCAAGGTAGTTGGGATGATCACCTACCTCCCATAGAGTGTGCCTATAATAATAGTTATCATTCCAGAATTCAGATGGTCCCGTATGAGGCACTTTATGGGCATAGATGGAGGTCCTTGATTGGGCCAGATTTGGTTTATGATGCTATGGAAAAAGTTCAGCTCATCAGGGATAGACTAAAGACAACCCAGAGTCGTCAGAAGTCATACGCAGATGTGAGGAGAAGGGACTTAGAGTTTGAGATCGATAGGCAATAGGAGAGGGTGAGAGGTCTCACAATAGCAGATATAGATATAGTAGGGCCAGTAGTAGAGGAAGGTACATTAAAAGGTGTAGAAATACTTACCTACTCCACAGAAGGAGTCGGTGTGCTAGCCTCACCTGCTAATGTGGTGGGATCAACCACGGGCATCGAGTCTGGTTGTGGCAGCTTCCTTCGAGCCATTTCATCCTGCAAGCACACTCCCAATCCATCTGATATCACTGGATGAGGCAGGTATGATCCTCATAGATGTAGATGCTCTGAAATTGACTCCTGCCCTCTCACACAGCTGATTATCGGAAATGGGAGAGAAGTCTGCTTTTTCCCAGATCTCATCAAAATCGCATAAGCTATAAATGCACCCACATGTATGTGCTCTCTGTTTATGATTATGCCTACTAGGACTGCCTTGACATGGCGAAGTACAGACTCATTTTGTGATGACATTATGTTAGTGTTGAAGAAGCCAAACTAGTATCTCTACACCACATTATAGTATTTCTTCTTGATATAGGCACCATCAACCATCTAGGAGGAAGAAGAATCATAAATCAAAGGGGCCATCCACTCTTTCAGGGAGTCCAAGTCATGATGCATCTGGAGAGAGTACAAATCTGACTCAAAATTTGGCATTCCCAATATAGTGTTAATGGCTCCGGCATCATATCTAACTTTCTTGCCACACCTCTACTTCTTCAAATGACTTCCAAACTGTGCTCTTTCGCTTCTTTGGGAGGACCTAGGCATATGCAATGTAGAACTCTCGCACCCAAGAAGGAATGTAAGGGTTTCTTAGCTTTGTGAACTTTTTGAACTTGTGAAACTGAATGGTGTCCCAAATAGTTTGGTAGTTTCTTGGCTCTGTGGAGATTTGTCTCTTCTCAAGAATGGTCCTCTAACTAGAAGCTTTGAGCCTATGAAGGGATCTTGGAGCGATTACTGAGAGAACTCTGGAGGCAGGTTCTTATACAGATGAGGGTTGCACCAATTTGGACCAAATCTCAGTTGTCTTCTTCACCACCCCCTTTTTGGGTTGTACCCTTTCTTAGGTAGATGCCTGTGGGGTGGTGGATTGTTGAAAACGAGGAGCCTTGAAGGCTCATTAATGGATAGGCCCCTCTGTCTTTTTAGAGAAGGAGGAGGAGGGGGAAGAGACTCCCTGTCCGACTCAGTATCGGATGTAACCACTTGTTTTCCCTTTTTTCATGTCATTTCCTACAAAGCACACATTCAAACATAAGATTTTTGAAGGTTAGTTTAAATCAAATGCACATTGAATCAATCTTCAAAAATATTCCTTAGGCTCGCTTATAAGGAAGGCAGATTGCCAAACAGGACCGAGGAGCTCGCCAAATTAAAAGTAGCAAATATCTTAGGATTCAAGCACAAAAAGTGGACTCAATTCCAACTCAATGATTCGCCGAGTCGGTTTCGGTGAGCTAAGAAAAGTTCACCAAAAATGACAGTGAAAATTTAAAAGACACACGCATCAAGGGAGATATCCACTCTCACTCGGCGATTTGCTAAATGGATTCGGCAGACTAAGACAAGCCTACCGAATGGGACAGAATCCAAGGTCATATATACGCTAAAGAAAGTGAACTGAGCATAGTTGGTGATTCATCTAACCTCTTTGGCGAGCTAAGATAAGTCTGTCGAACATGAAGTGTCATCCCGGTGCCTAAATTTTATAGTTAACCCAACATATACAACAAATACGAGTTCCCCCCACCATTACAATCCACCTATATGTTTATATACCCATGGGTACTCAGACTTCTCCAAGATATTGCTAGTATTGCACGAATTGAAGATTAGCCCTTAAGAAAGTAGTCACCCTGGAAAAATCATGCAATTGGGTCAACACTAGGCTAACCATAATACACCCACATAAAATTGGACTTAGACCCAGCATATTTATCAATTCAATTTCAAATTTCAACCAACACAAGCAAGATTTGCATTTGACAGGCACACACATTCAGAATTCTCATGGGTATAGTTCGAATTACACAATACAATGCTACTCATCAAAATCTATCATACAATAACACTTAATAACTTCAATCTCACACCTACTATGCAATTTAAAGCTTAAAAACTCAACAAAACTTGAAAATCAACCTTAGTAGGAGCACAAATCAAGAAAATCAATGAAATATGGTTGGGTATATTGGAAATCCAAGCAAACGCACTCCTCGAACTTTGACAACACACACTAAAGGCTCACAGTCAGTCAAAAGAAGCAAAGCAAGAGAAAGAAAGACTTAGAGATATCAAAGAGTTTGAATTTTGAATTTGGAAAGGCCCTTGGCCTTTTTATACCAGGAACGTTAGGCGGTCACGACTAACATCACTGAACGTGTTCATGAATTGCCAATTTGAGCTCAAACTCGCTAAACATGCTTTAACAAACACCAAACCTAAAGGTTGATTCAGTGGACTCGATAGGGTCTACATAGTGTACTTTAGTGGATTGCCCTTTGGAATTCGGATCGCCGGTTTTGACAGTACACTTTTCCACCTTTTCAAGCTCAAAAGGAGGGCAAAAATGAGTCCACACAATGCCTTTGACGTATCGTCGTTTGGGTTTTTTGCATCGCCTCTGCTTTCCTTTTCAACCTTTCAACTTCTTCTCAACCTGCACTCACAACGCACGTTATTCGAAAGCAAAATAAACAAAGTAAAGACTTGGGTTTCCTCCCAAGAAGCACTTTGTTTAATGTCATGGCACGACATAGTTCTAAATCTCAACAATCATTCTTGGGGTTCGAAATGGTGTCACTAGGTAATGATCCATTTTACCTTGGATTGAGATGAGTGGACACTTGGCTCAATTGGGTCTCCATCTGCTTGATAGAAAGTGAGTGAGAAGTCACCATATGGGATAAAGTGGAGAAGTCATTTTTCAATTCGTTCAACACTTTGTCGCACCCTTCAACCTTGTTTTAAATCCTTGCAAGCATGTCTTCACTCCGACTTCCTTCTGGCCTAACTGGTTCTTTTGGGTGTGGACGATCGTGGGGAGGCACATACCTATCTTTTTTCATCTCCCTATCTCTTTAATTTCCACCCCTCCAGTCATTCCAAACACCATCTCTATCCTTGTTCCAACCTTGGTTCCCACCTTGTCGTTGATAATTGGTGTGGGAACCCTCCATTTGATTTCCTAAGTATTGAACTTCCTCATTGTATAATGCCTCAAATTTGGCTTCTTCCGGGCACTGCCCACTGTTGATTCCAACAGAATTTACCGACTTGGGTCCTCCTCCCATGACATGTTTAGATAACAAATCGAGTTGGGTCATCATTTTGGCCATGTTTTCATATCTTTCATGGTCATTCTTTGACTTTTTCTTTTCTTAAACTCAATAGATGAGGAACTTGGTCCTCTCTAGTGTGTCATGCTCGGTTGACCTTAGTCATATCATCAAGCAACAAAGCAGCCACATCATACAGTTATCTCATTGATCATCCACAACTCTATTGACTGAATCAAGGCTGCAATAGAAATATTGCAAAGCAAATTGTCAAGAACACCATGTGTTGGTCATTACAAAAGCAGCTTTTAAAACCTTAACCACGTCTCATGTAGAGGTTCACCTCCAATACGCTTGAAATTTTAGATCTGGAAATTTTGGATCTGGGTTCGAGTTTAACCATCTTTAAGGGTGGAAAAAATCTCTCCTAGAAGACATCATTTAGCTCTTCCCACGAAGTGATAGAATCATTTGGCAACTCTGGCAATCATATTGTTGCCTCTCCCGTTAAAGAGAACGGGAATAACCTCAACCTTATGGACTTTTGAGAGACATTCTTGAACACAAAGGGTCCACATACCTCCATGAAATTCCTAAGGTGTTCATGGGGATCCTTACGAGGTAGGCCCCCAAAATTTCCTTTCATCTCGAGCAATTGTATCATTGTTCTGGTTATGTGAAACACATCCCTCCCGGTTGTGGGAGGTATTCGGATTGCTCATGTGGTTTGACTAACATTCATGTGCATATTATTCAAATCACCAATATTGTTGTTTTGACCAAAGTGACTTCGTTGTCACTTCTATGGTCACTCATTGCATAAACCTACAAATCAGCCAACAACAGCACCAAATAACAATCTACTACAACCAACAAAATTAAAATCTAATTTCTCAATTAGAATTCTCAGCCACCAATCCCCAGCAGCAGCGCCACTTTGATAACGCTCAAATGTCCTCCTTAAAACCAATAAAAGGGACATCAGTCGTAGTCAACAAAAAACACAACGAAGAGTCGTGGTGAATCCCATAGAGAATGGTATATCGTGGAGAATTCCAATAAAAAAAATGGATTTTAAGATCGCTTATTTATAATAGTAAGAACAAGTGTATGGATAATTCCACTAATTTAATATAAAGCTCTGATTATCAATTATCACAATTAAACTAAATTATCGAAGAATTCAAGAGTTAACAAACAATCTAAGGGTGTGGGGATTGGAAATGGATGTCACATATGGGTAATTGTGTTGCTCTATAGTGATGAGCATTCATGAATAGGCTAAGTCATCTTCATTAACGTTAATCGTCTTTCGATCTCAAAGCATCTATGCATATAATCTCTTTCCGTCTCATCTAAATGCCAACCTAAACATTGCAATACCTTACTCTATTCTCTCTTTCAAGAACAGGGCAAACAGATCCAACCCATAACCTCTATTTCCAAGCAAGTTACAAACATCAAACCTAAATTGCTAGTATCAGACTAATTACCACTACAATCAATCTCTTTCGAGCATCGATCGAAGATCGGAAGTAGGAATTAAGTTTGTAAACTTAACCCATAAATTAACCTCATGTTAATTAGACCAAATTCATGTATAAGCAACAGCAAAACAGAGCAAAGCACAATACCCACTACATTAAATCAACATTCAACCCCATAATTGCATCCCAAGATCTTGGGGTTTTAGCCACCCATCATAAAAAGTAAAGAGATTATACTTTCCATGAAATCAACAATGGGTAACATGAAATTAAGCAATTACAAGTAACCCACTTTGGATTTAACTTCAATTTGTCAATTTCAAGCACAAAGTTGTAAAACCCCAAAAGCTAGAAAAGTGTTCTTCAAAGGTAAACTGTTCTCTCTCTAAACTCTCCACACACACTCTAATATGATATGATCTCTTGTTATCTAATATTTAATTTCTCTTTCCTTTGGGCTGCCATTTATAATTTTCTAAAATTAGGCATAAATTTCAATACGCGACTAAATCGGCCACATTAGTCGGTCTCGCTGAGCTCGTTCGGCGAGTCGCCTCTTGCTTCTCAACTTGCCTTGTTATGATCTAGGCTTAAGGTGTTTGAACCTCAATTGGAAAACTAGATTGAGTAAGCCTTTCACGTTCGACGTATCTCCGAGTACCACCTTGATTAGCCTTTTGAGCATTCAATCATATTTTACACTGTCATTTTGGGCGATGTTCATCAAGGTCGCCTTTCTCATTCGGCGCATCGCCTTCTCCACTGGATTCCACCGACCTGATTTGATAACATAAGTGTTATGCACTGTCATTTTGGGTGAGGTCATGCTCAATTGGCGATCTGCCCTTTTTGTTAGGCGATCAACAATGTATAGTTTGTACTTCTTTTTGCATTTTAGGTCATTCTTTCAAACATCAATCCTTGCTTTGTCCAATAACCTTCATAGCTACGAATCATCAACCTTAATTTCCCAGCGGAAAGCCAGAAAGAGAAGCCCTTTTCAGCAGATAGAACTAGAAAGAGAAGCCCTTTCAGCAGGCTTCTAAGTTCGCAACTATACTTGTCTCTTAATTTCCCAGCGGAAAGCCAGATAGAACTTTGATTAGAGCAAACCCCGAGCTTGACTTTAGCTGGAAGAGCAGAGCATAAAACGCCTTCTTAACTAGCAAGAGCAACGAATAAAGACAGACTTTCACACCTCATCGTGGTCGTCCCTCAGCCTCCGACATCCATATTTCTAAACATCCCTATTAGGAGAATAAGGATAGCTAGTCACAAGCGATTTTCTCACCTACATGATATACGAATCCAAGACTTCCTAACTAGAGGCTAGTTGGTATCAAACCACGTGACATGGAAAAAAAGAGCAGCTTTGTAGGTTTTGCCATTGTAGGGTCGAAAATAATAAGATAAAACAAATTAGAACCAACACCTGGTTCGCCAAAGTATCGCTGCCACCATGGAAGGTGGAAGAAATTCAGTCTTTTTTTGGGGGGTAGCAGATCACTCAAAGAATGAACCAAATCAAATGATTATTCTAGAACGGCAAAATAAAGAGTTTCAACATCTTACTTTACTAGTTTCATTTCCGTATGATAGTCACCCCTTTCTCACTGCTCCCTTTCTCGGTAAAGTAGAGTGAGCATCTTCTTTTCTTCTATAATTATTTTGAATTGTTTTCTCTATTAAATATATGAATTAAGGTGAATTCATGGTCAACTTTACTTGCCATAATAATTGCCACTAAAATAGGTCTCATTTACCGACAATTATTGTATTGTTACCGGCAATAACAAATGCCACCAAATATGAAAGCTTTACTGACAATAATAATTGGCGCTAAAAGTAATTACAATTAGCAACATGGCCACCCACGTCATGCAATACATAAAATGCCTAGATCTATTACTAAGCACATAGACAAACTACAACACAACTTCCTGTGGGATACCACATTGACAAAAAGAAACCCCATATGGTAAGTTGGGAGATAATTACTAGAGACAAGGCTTACGAAGAACTGAGTCTTCAATAATGTTCTATTAAAAATGACACTATGATTACTAAGTTAGCATGGCGCCTATATAAGCATAATAACTCCTTGTGGGCCTCCCTTCTCACCAAAAAAATACACTAGGAACACAGATCTCCATAATCCCCATAGACACTTGAAATGTAGCTCTCCTTTTTGGAGAAACATCATCTACGGTTGGAAAAGCTATATTGACAATAGTAGTGGGATCTAGGAAGAAGAAATGGAATCTCATTATAGTTGGATAAATGGATCCCACAACTACATAGTTGGTCCTCTCATCCTTAATGACCAGAAACTTAAAATTAGTGATCTGATCAAAGACAGATACTGGTTCTGTAATGGTCTATCCTTCGTTCTCCCACCAACAATTAAAAATTGAATTTTAGGTGTCCACATACCCAAAAACTCCCTCCCTCTAAACATAAGGGTTTGACCCTTACTGATAATGAATGTTTTTCCACAAGTTCTACCTATAGGGCTTTAAGATATTATAACACAAGCCTACTTAGTACCATAAAATTTCGATGGCTTTGGGATCTCCAGTGCCCAAATAAGATTAAATTCTTCCTCTGGTTAGTGTTCCATAATAAACTCCCTACAAATCAATGCCTAAACTCCATAGGCATCTCTACTAGCCCTACATTCTCAATATGTGGAGAAATCAAAACCAACAAGCACATTTTCATGGAATGCACCATAGTCGTCTACTATTGGACTATGCTAAATATCCACGTCCTTGTCTCCAATATCAAAGACAAGGATACTCTGAATTGGTTATGTGAGCTGGCCAATATCATAGCCTCTGTCCTAGATATTGATTGGGGATCAGCCTCCCCCTTCTTTATATGAAATATCTTGCTTAATAGGAACAATAATCTCCACATAACCTCTAAAATGAAATACCCTAGTCCCTGTCCATATCGAGAGCCTTAGAATTCCTCCATCTCGCTAAGGAACACAACTATACTAACATCCACAACTACAAACTGAAACCTAACTATAGGACCCCCCCTACTTGCCAACACAAACTAAACATTGATGGCTCCTTTAATACAAATACGAAAGAAGGGGGCATTAGATGCATCATCAGGGATAAGCAGAGCAACTAGATAGTAGGTAACCATTTGAAAATAAACACCAACTCAACCACCAATGCAGAAATCACTTCATGGACTCCAGTTAGGCTTAAAATACAATATCATTGATATGGAGATATCCACAGACTCTATTGAGGTAATAACCATGTTGAACCTTAACACAAACATTTACTTAAATATTGTTTGATGAATGCAGAGAGCTACTGCTATGATTAGGGAAGCCACCGATCAAACACGAGTTTCGAAAACAAATCAGGGCAGCCGATTTGCTAGCTAGGAAGGGGGAGAGGACGAAGAGAAGTTTTTGTGAAGAATGGACAGTTCCCCTAATGTTTGCTTTAGAAGTTTTGAAAGCAGACAAGGGTGAAACTTCTTTTGTTAATTATATTACTGATGGTTGTATTAACACAACTCCAAACTATAAACTTAACGCAACAAGTAATGTGGATGATCGTGTTGTATTGATGCATATTATATAATTAATATTATCTTGTCTTGCTTACCCAAAAAAAAGGTGGTAAAATCTTTAGTTCAAACAAAAATAAGGGGTGATAAAATACTCATAATATTTCGATTTTTTTTATAGAAAATGAATTTATGGATATTTATTTACCCTAAAGAAATTTACCCTCTTTTTAAACAGAAAAATAAAATAAAATGAGAAAAGGAGCATATAGGTTGAGAGGAGAAAGGGTAGTTATCTGTGTTTCTCCCTTTTATCGCCCTCAAGCCTCATCATCAGACACAGCTGCATAAACCCCATTTTCCTCTTGTCTTTTATTTTCTTTTCTCCATTCATCATCGTCAATAAAAACATATATATGTAATACAACCTACACCAATATATACACATACAGAGACGAGGAGAAAATAATTGTAACCCAAAACAAACAAACAAACATGAAAAACAGCCGCAACCACCATTCCGCCATCGAAACGGCCGTTTCTTCATCATCAGCTGAGCAATCTCACCCGGCTGTTGCCCCACCTTCTATGACATCATCACCTGCCACCTCATCATCGGAGAAACCAACGGCACCGGTGGAGGATGTAGCTGCTTCTCGTGACCCTACCTCCGTCACTGCAGCGGTGGCGGAGTTTGTCACAGTTGAGCGGCGGAGTGCTTACGGCGCCGTTTGTAAATGGGCAATAGCCAATTTTACAAGAGTAAAGGCCAGAGCGTTATGGAGCAAGTACTTTGAAGTCGGCGGTTTCGATTGCCGTTTGCTAGTTTACCCTAAAGGTGACTCACAGGCATTGCCAGGTTATATTTCTGTATACCTTCAAATTATGGACCCTCGCAATACAACGTCTTCCAAATGGGACTGTTTTGCCAGTTATCGTCTTGCCATTGAGAACCCTACCGATTCCTCAAAGTCCATTCATCGTGATTCATGGCATCGATTCTCTTCCAAAAAGAAATCTCATGGATGGTGTGATTTTACTCCTTCCAATTCCATATTAGACCCTAAATTAGGGTTTTTGTTCAACAATGATTGCATTCTGATCACTGCAGATATACTTATACTTAATGAATCAGTTAGCTTTTCACGTGATAACAACGAATTGCAGTCAAATTCTGTTTCCAATGTAGTGGTTACTGCTTCCTCTGGGGATGTTCTCAGTGGGAAATTTACTTGGAAGGTTCATAATTTTAGCTTGTTTAAAGAAATGATAAAGACTCAGAAAATTATGAGCCCCGTTTTTCCAGCTGGGGAGTGTAATTTGAGGATTAGTGTGTATCAAAGCGCGGTAAATGGGGTTGAGTATTTGTCTATGTGTTTAGAGAGTAAGGATACGGAGAAGACATTGATTTCGGATCGAAGTTGTTGGTGCTTGTTTAGAATGTCAGTGTTGAATCAGAAGCCGGGTTTGAATCACATGCATCGGGATTCTTATGGAAGGTTTGCTGCTGATAATAAGAGCGGGGATAACACAAGCTTGGGATGGAATGATTATATGAAAATGGTGGATTTTATGGGATCAGATTCAGGGTTCTTGGTAGATGACACTGCTGTTTTTAGCACTTCGTTCCATGTTATTAAAGAGCTTAGTAGCTTTTCAAAGAATGGGGGACTGGTTGGACTGAGGAATGGGGGTGGTTCCAGGAAATCTGATGGTCACATGGGAAAGTTTACATGGAGGATTGAGAACTTCACAAGGTTGAAGGATATTTTAAAGAAAAGGAAGATTACTGGGCTTTGCATAAAGAGCAGGAGGTTTCAGATTGGTAACCGGGATTGTCGGCTGATTGTTTACCCCAGAGGTATGCCTTATGCTGCCTACAGTAATCTCATCGCATATGAAAATATGTTTCAGTATGCACACAGCTGCTTTGGTTGCCTTTTTAGTATGGTGTTAGTTAGTGAGGCTTGGTTTCAGTACGTAAACAAGTTCCTTCAATATTTTGCTATGATAAATCTGATATCAAGGCTCCATGGAGACTAGAGAAATGTGTTCATGTATCATGTATGTACTTATCTGATCATGCAAAGTTCTTGCTTCCAGCATAAATGACCCTTTTGAGTCATAAATTTAATGTTGTGCTACTTGTTAATACATCCTCAATTGCTTGTGCTATTTTGTGATGATCATGCTAATTCTTGAGCACTATCACTACCTGTTCTTCAAAATATTTTAGTCATGTAGCTTCCTTTTATATCTTTCTTCATTTAGCCTTTCTTTGGAACTAAATGAGCTTCATTGAGATGGTTGTCTACTGCTTCTATCACATGTATCACAGGACTGATGTGTGCTACGTTTATCTACTAAATGAGCTTCGTTGAGATGCTTGTTTACTGCTTTTATCACATGACTGATGTGTGCTACATTTATCTACGGTATCAGGGCAGTCTCAGCCACCATGCCACCTTTCAGTGTTTCTTGAAGTTACAGATTCGAGGAATAGTAACAGTGATTGGAGTTGTTTTGTGAGCCATCGGTTGTCTGTTGTGAACCAAAAAATGGAGGAGAAGTCCGTAACCAAGGAATCTCAGAACCGATACTCTAAAGCTGCAAAAGACTGGGGTTGGCGTGAATTTGTGACTCTCACTAGTCTCTTTGATCAAGATTCTGGATTTCTCATTCAGGATACGGTCGTGTTTTCTGCAGAAGTCCTTATCTTGAAGGAGTCATCCATCGTTCAAGAATTGGTAGTTGAGGATATTGAGCTAGCAAATGCTGGTGCTCAGCTGGACGAAGCTGGGAAAAGAAGTTCTTTTACTTGGAAGGTGGAGAATTTTTTGTCCTTCAAAGAAATAATGGAAACACGGAAAATATTTAGCAAATATTTCCAAGCAGGTGGATGTGAGCTTCGTATTGGTGCGTCATTTTCTGTGTAAACCCCATTGTTTAAATTTTTAACTTTGTCTATGTGCCATTGTTTTGACAACTGGCAGACTTGCTTCTTGTTTTACACTGCAGGTGTATATGAATCTTTTGACACTATATGTATTTATTTGGAGAGTGATCAGTCTATTGGCAATGATCCGGAGAAGAATTTTTGGGTTAAATACAGGATGGCGATTCTGAACCAGAAAAGTCATTCTAAAACTGTATGGAAGGAGTCTTCCATTTGCACTAAAACTTGGAATAATTCTGTTCTTCAATTCATGAAGATCGCAGATATGTTGGAATCAGATGCAGGGTTTCTTGTACGTGATACAGTTGTCTTTGTCTGTGAAATTTTGGACTGTTGCCCTTGGTTTGACTTTGCTGACCTAGAGGTTAGTGATCACTCGTTTTCTCTACATATCTGTTTCTTGTTTGGGGGTTTGTTGGAGGGTAAGGGGAGGTATCTGCAACTTCTCTCTGTCTGTGTCTAATCTGTGTGATCATAAAATCTCAATCACCTTCATTGTCATTTGTTCCATTCTTCCACCAAGAGATATATATTCATGAACAACAATCATCTCATGCGTTTAATCAATTTAGTTAACTGTAAAAGATGTGCCTCTATGGTTGACTTGTTTGTCTTTAGCGAACTTTTGGACATAGATTTGGTTGAAACTTGAAAATAAGAGTTTTTGAAAAATAGTTTTTGGAAGTTGAAATTGTGTCTGGACATGCATTTACTTGGAAAAAGGTTGATGTTTTGAAAGTGGAAGAAAAAAATTTGGACAGTTTATGGAACTTGTTTTTTTTTTCTTTCGCGAACTGATTAAATTCCATGAAAACAAACAATGTTTCAATTTTTTTTGAATAAAAGCTTAAAAAATCTATGGCCAAAAAGGGAGCTTAATATGCCATGAGGCAATATGCAATTCATTCTGCTCCCACTTTATATGAGCTACAATGAAAATTGCTAATGTTACATTTTGGGTGTGGGATATTGGCAGCTTGCTAATATTTACAGGAAAGAACTACATGAAATTTCATTCTGCTCCTTCATTAGTTCATTATATGAGTGGCAGAGAAGAACTGGAGGAAGACTGATAACAAAAAGGAATAGCTGGAAATAGTGCACCTATGATATACAATATTTTTTATCTAAGGGTGTGACTTAGTGGTTAATGGAGTGGGTTGAGAACCATAAAGTCTTAGGTTCAAATCCCAGCAAAGATAAAATACTAGGTGATTTCTTCCCATCTGTCCTAGCCTGGTGGACAGAGTTTACCTAGTTTCTGTTACTGGTGGGAGAGGTGGTAGGTACCTTGTGGAATTAGTCAAGGTGCGTGCAAGCTAGCACAGACACCATGGTCATAAAAAAAAGATATAGGATATTTTTCAGCTTACTAATGAATTATAGATGTACACTTGGGTTCTTTTTGAGAATGTCTTAATTTGTATTAGGATTGAGGTCTCAGATTGAAGCTTTTTCTCTGTTCTCTTTCTTATCTCCCCTACTCTTGTTATTTTTTTCTTCTTCTTATTCTCTTTTCCTGTAGTGTTGCTTTTACTTTTCAAGTTTTCAGATTTCTCTCACAAAAAAGTAGATGGTGCTTATGTTCATAGATTTAAAATAGAGAAAAGAAGATTTGAGTGTCAAATGTCATGCATTTGTATTCAATATTCAATTTTATTTTTCATTGAATGTGCTTCAGAATTTATCTTACTAGCACTGAAGCTTGGACTTGAACCTGGTTTGGTGTTTTTTCTTTTCCTGATATAACCATTTGGTCAGGCTAATCTAGATTCGTGTAGGCCTTTAGAAGGGAAAGTGCTTCCTACCATGGGTTCTCTGTTCTCACGGCACAGAAAATGGAAGTTCCATAAAACAAAATATGGACATACTTCAGATGTACCTTACCCCAAAAATGAAACTCCCTCCTGCCCATAAACAATGCACTATTGCAATTTGCAGGTCAATGAGTTTTTATTTGATTGTGGTTTTTTAGGAACACTTGTTTCATTTTTTTAACCATAAAATTGTGATTTATAACACATGTAATTTTAAGAAATTATGATGTAGTGCTCATCATTCTTTTTGGGCTAATGGGAGTAATATTTCATATTCTTACCGATTAATGAAAAGATATGGACATTCTAACTCAATATTCCACTAATGTATATGAGATATTATTATAGATTATATCTATGTACCAAAATACTTTGCCTGATATTATTTACTCTATAGTTTGTATTATGCAACTTAAACATAACCCGTATTCATGACCCAGACCTCCCCAACCCTTAAAAAAAGAAAAAAGGAAGAAGTACATTCAAGAATAGCCTAAACCTTGTCTACAAAAAGAATTTACTCACCCTGACTAGCAAGACTAATAAAATAGAAGACCATATTAGCATGTAGAGAAATGCTTAAGATGACAGTTTGAAGAGTACAAAAAATTGTCAGATTAAAAGTGCTGCACAATGTAAGGGAACGATGTTTCCAAAATTAGGTCTATTTCTAGACTCAAATATAAAGAAATTCTTTGCTTGTTTTATGGTGTAAACTGGAAAATGTATATGAGGTACACAATCTGATAAATTACTCAGCTCCTGGCATGCCAAGAAAGTTTTACATCTCTATATTGTATTTAGCTGCACTATCTTAGTGCTGGTGCAGTTACAATAAAGCTTTGTAATTTTTTAAAAAGATAATATAAAGTGGTACTCCCCTCTAGTCCATACTAAGTGAATTATTGGGGTATGACACACCCCTTAAGAAAAATATTTGAAGACATAAATTAAAGGCTCTTTCCACTATTACCCTTTTTGATTATTTCCAAATTAGTCTCCCTAGAAAATATAAAGTAGTTAAGAACCTCATTAAATACACAGTAAATATGGAAAAAAGCCCCAACAATTTTCTTGAACTTTGAATAGTTCACTTATTTTCAACTATGAAAAATGTCCCAACAATTCACTTATTATGGACTAGAGGGAGAATTAGTTTTTTATGATAAAAAATAATTTTTAATGAAGTGGTATTAAGTTGGTTTCATTTAAATTCTTTTAAGAAAAATAGATCAATGTTTTTTTCCATAAAGTAAACCAAGGTTTTTCTTTTGGATGGATAAAAAGGAGAGTCGGTCAATATTTTTAGAAGAGAGAGTATAAGTTCTTTTAAGGCTTAAGGCTTACTTGCACTGTGTTTTAGTGTTGAAGTTTGGTGTAGTGCAGGCTGTATGCTTCCCCTCACGTAGGTGATACCTCAGCATAGGCACCAAGACACTGAGGCGTGTGCTTAGTCGCCGATAAGCTTGTGCTGAGGAGGCTGCAGCTAAACATAAATGTAACTAGCAAAGAGGCGTCTTTATTGTGTAAATATTGGTAGACATGGTAGTGATTATGAATAGGAATTAGTTTTAAGAAGAATATTCAATTTTAATTGGGAATTGAATTTATGGATCATTATAAAGTAATTTCTTAATGTGATTGTCGTAATCTTTTTCATGTTGCACTTGATAGTATTCCCTCCATTTCATATTAATTGAATTGTTGAGACATTTTTTATTTTTCAAATTAACTTAATTATTCAATTTTCTAGACTACTTTTAAAATGTTCTTCCAATTTTACCCTTCATTAGTTAGTATTGGAATTAGTTATTAATAAATGTTTAGTTATTTTAATCATAAATTTGACAATAATTAATAAGGGTCAAAATGGAAAGTTATACCTAATTTATGCGTTAATCTTCTTTTCTTACAGGTGTGAAACACCTCAACAATTCAATTAATATGAAATGGAGGGAGTAGTTTTTTTCTGTTCATTTATCCAATGTATTTGTGTTTGTATCTATTTTGTTGCATTACATTTATGTATCTTTAATATTTTCTTCATTTGCATTTTTTCACTAAAGCGTGTTGTTCATATACTTTTTGGCCTAGAGTGCTAGCGATTTTGCTACTTCCCTAGGCATTTCACTTTCGACAACGCTGGCGAGTATTATAAGTTCATATTAATCATGTTTTTTGTTATCTTAGACTTAAAATATTGAGGTCAATGGGACGATTGGGTGGCAATTGCATCCCATTGACGTTTATCCCATAAATTAAAACGCCTCCTCCTGTTCATTGCTTCCAAGGATCTGTAATCCAATCATCTGTTGGGCCAAATGGGCCTTACATTCTGTTAAGTATGTGGCATAGAGTACCATTTTGGTACATTCACTTTGTTTATAATCAAATAAGCTAAGGCCTAAGCAGTGTTGTGAAAGGCGATCGCAGTGAGGTGACCCTACATCGCCTATAAACTTTGTGGCGAGGCGATCTCAAAAGGCGACACCATGGTGAGAGGCGAGAAAGGCGTCTCCTTTTGTTTCTTAAAGAAAGGCGTCCAATTTAGGGTTTTAAAAGCTAAAAAGGTAATTTTAGGGTTTTCTTTCCAAATTTGCACAGTTGCATTTGTAGCTGCATTCTTAGACTACGACTGTGATTCCAACCAGTCGACTAGACTAGGCTACTCCGATGACCAGCCAGACTTTCCTATCGACTCCAAAGTCCAACCAATACGTGTTTCTTCTTTTCTCCCTCAGATTTCTTTTTCCTCCTTTAGATTTCAGAGTTACTTCTACCTCTGGTTTTTTTTCTCCCTGTTTTAACGTTTGTTCTGTTTTTTTCTCATTCAAGTTCTAGACTTTTAGTATGTACTGTTTTTTTTCAGTTGAATTGAAATATTTGTTAATATGTTATTGCTATTGGGATTTTGATTATTTATATATGCAATTAAATATTTTAATTTTTTGGTATTAATTGACACTGCACTTCAAAAAGGCGAGCGCGTCGCCGCTCGCCTCGGTTTGTGGCAAGGCAGACCCTTGTCGCCTTTTGTTGCATTTCACTGTCCAAAACACTGGGCCTAATGGTATAGCCATTACATACCTCGAGTCTAAGCTTGTAAAACTTTGAATCTTTTCCTTCCTCAATCCAATTAATTCAAGAATTTCTGCTAAAAAAGATAATTGAAAGTGACTTGCTATGATATTACACCCAATTGGTCTTTCATCCTAGCTTAGGGTTTAGCCCATGGCTAACTCAAACCATTATTCATCCCCAAAATTAAACCTTAAGGGTCTGTTTAGAAGGCCATCTTGTTATTGGATTTATTTGGGTGTAATTACACAGTATCATTGCTAGCATCAAGTAGTTGCAAAGGATAGTACAAGTGAATTATGTTTGAGCTCACAAAAAATGAATATAGCCTCCTTGAACAAAGGTGGCTATTCTTGAACCCCAGGGAGCAATAAACTGCAATTTGTGTTTTTGGGTTATCTACAGGTGTTACATTTGACCAGCTATTAGTTCACTGTATTCTGCTTCTTCAGAATCTATGTTTTTTTGTTTTCTGCTTCTTTTCTTTTATCCTATGACCAAACAACCCCTGCTCTTATTAGTTGGGGCATTACATGTGGCTTGGTCTGGCAGTGTTTAGTTGCAAATCTCTTTTCCCATGAATATTAGTTGCTAGTAGAATATTTTTTTGTATGATCTTAATTTCTCTATCTTGTTTCTTCTATTTTTTCTAGGTGTTGGCTTCTGAGGATGATCAAGATGCTCTGACAACTGACCCTGATGAACTCATTGACTCAGAAGATAGTGAAGGGATCAGTGATGAAGAAGATATATTCAGAAATCTTCTCTCTGGAGCTGGGTTTCACCTCACATATGGGGATAATCCATCGCAGCCACAGGTCACTCTAAGGGAAAAACTCCTTATGGATGCCGGTGCAATAGCTGGGTTCTTGACGGGACTTCGTGTGTATCTTGATGACCCTGCTAAAGTAAAGCGTCTACTCCTTCCTACTAATATATCTGGTTGTAGTGATGGAAAGAAGGTAAATAAAAATGACAAATCCTCCCCCAGCTTAATGAACTTGCTGATGGGGGTAAAAGTGTTGCAGCAAGCGATCGTTGATCTACTGTTGGATATTATGGTTGAATGTTGCCAACCTTCCGAAGGAAGTTCGAGTAGTGGGTCATCCGAAGGGAATCCTAAAACTTTTCCAGATGGAAATAGAGCAGGTAGTCAATTGGGGTCTGATAGAGCTAATGGTGCAAATGAACCTTTGCAACTTTACACCCATGATAGACTGGATACAGTGACAGATGAGAGCATGAATTCATCTGCTGTTCAGAGCTCAGATATTGATGGGATTAATGCACATGAAAGGGCATTCAATGGGAAACCTATGCATCCGCATCCGCCAGAAACATCTGCTGGTGGTTCCTCTGAAAATCCTTCCCTTCGTACTAAGGTACAACTGCTATCTTCCTGTTGAAGTTTTCTGGTTTGATATATCTGGGTATATAGACCATTCAAAGAATCTTTAATTTCAGACTAAATGGCCAGAGCAGTCTGAGGAGCTTCTTGGACTGATAGTGAACTCCCTGAGAGCACTTGATGGAGCTGTTCCACAAGGTTGTCCTGAGCCAAGGAGGAGGCCACAGTCAGCCGAAAAGATAGCCCTTGTATTGGATAAAGCTCCGAAGCATCTACAGCCGGACCTAGTTGCTTTGGTTCCAAAATTGGTTGAGCATTCAGAACATCCACTTGCTGCTTATGCGCTTCTAGAACGACTTCAGAAGCCAGATGCTGAACCTGCATTAATGATTCCAGTAAGATAATCTTAATTATCTTTCATTTCTTCCAAACATACATGAAACATTTGTACCTTCACATTATTTCTATCACATATTTGTTAGAATAGGAATAGGAACATGAATAGTATCTAGAAACCTACTTGAAAAAAGACTGTAATAGTGTGTCTATAAATAGAGTTTCATACACAATTCAATAATGTTTTTCTCCTTTATTTCTTACATGGTATCAGAGCTTTGGTGAAAAATATTGGGGAAAGAAAACAAAATCATGGTCACCATGCCTCAATTTTCTGGTGGAGTTTTCCGTCATCTTCTTCTTCTATTGGGGTCATGCGAAACCAACACTACCATAGGGTCCCCAACCTTTTGCCGACCAAAACTCAGCCTACCACTCCGGCAATCGGCCTCACACGTGCCTCCTAGAAGCCTGTCACCTCCTGCAAGATCTGACCATGCGCCGGCGCATGAGCCTTTTCCAGCAACTTTCTTGTTCAAGATTTACTTGTCTCTCGACCCGTACAATTTATACCAAATTTTGAGCACTTCTCCGTGAGGAAATCATTGTTCCAACAACTTAGTACTATTTCCGGCGAATCCAGGCTGTTTCCAGCCACTTTTTTGGTTGATTATTTTCCATTAGGGTCGCCCGATCATTCTGACCTACCCATATAGTATATTCCTGATTTTAATCACTTTCTGGCAGTTAGATCTGATTTTCCGTCGTCCAAAACAAGTTTTTTATTTCAGATTCCGGCAACGGTTTGTATTTTTCAGATTTTAGGCTACAAAATTCTGATATCACTAGATATCTTTCAACATTGCCAAACTAAAGACTTGTAACACTGAAGTATTTTTCTAAGTATTGAGGTTGATCAGTCCAGATCAAGTATTGCTATTTTTGACACAATATGCCGTAGACATTGTTGAGGAGAGAAGAGTGATGGGATGTAGACTTATTGTTACTCATATGGATCCAAATGCTACTCTCTTGCCAAGACAAGGGGAGCCACAAAGATATAGGCAGCTGGTTGGAAAGTTGAATTATCTCAAGGTGACTAAACCTGCCATCTCTTTTCATGTGAGTGTTGTAACTTCTCCTTGTGATAGTCATTGGGATGTAGTTTGTATGCTGCAATATATACAGTTAGCTCCAGGGAAAGGACTACACTTTGAGGATTGAGGTTGGATATACAGACATTGATTAGGACGTTCTACATCCGGCTATTGTGTTTAAGTAGGAGGTAATTTGGTGTCCTTGAAGAGTAAGAAACAAAGTGGGGTTGCTCGATCTAGTGCAGTAGCAAAATATCGAGTAATGACTGTAACAACTTGTGTGCTAATTTGGATCAAATTGTTGATGAGAGAACTAAAATTAGGAGAAATCGGTTTAGATGAAACTTGTGTGTGATAATCAAGTGGCCCTTGATATCAACCCTTCGGGGTGGCCCAGTTGTTTGGGCTTGAGACTTCCATGTTGGAGGTCTCAAGTTCGAAACCCCTTGCCAGCGAAAGCAAGGGGTTTGCCTTCTGGGTCGAGCTCGTCGCACCAGGCTTGCGTAGTGTGGATTACCCCTCCTGTTTGCGAGCTATTGCATATGAGCGGGGGTTTTACCCTGTGCACACCCAAAGGGTAGCGGCTGCGGGTTTCCCTTGTCATAAAAAAAAAGTGGCCCTTGATATCGCGTCAAATGTAGTATTTTCATGAGAGGAGTAAACACATTAAGATTGACTGTCACCTTGTCACAAAAAGATGCTCAGGAGATCTTGTTACAAAATTTGTCAAGTTGAGTGATCAACTTGCAAATATTTTTCACCAAGTCCCTCATCGGTTCTCATATTAATTACATTCGTAACAAGCTCGGTCCATATAACTTGTATGCACCAAGCTTGAGGGGGACCGTTAGAACAGTAATAGGAACAAGGATAATATGTAGAATCCTAGTTGGAAAATGATTATAATAATATAGTGTCTATAAATAGATTCTCAGCACAATTCAATAATATTTTTCTCCTTTATTTCTTGCATATACATTTAGCATTCAGCTCTTATGTAGTGACATTTTAGTGATCTGATGGCTTTAAGTATTAATCTCTCAGGTCTTTGGTGCACTCGGGCAGTTGGAGTGTAGCAGTGATGTGTGGGAACGTGTCCTTTTCCAGTCATTTGATCTGTTAGTGAATTCCATTGATGAACCTCTTGCAGCAACTGTTGACTTCATATTCAAGGCTGCCCTTCATTGCCATCATCTTCCAGAAGCAGTATGCATAAAATTTGGTTTTATATAATTTTTGGTCATATTTTGCACCCTTCTACAGGTGTAATGTTTTGATTTCTCTGCAGGTCAGAGCCGTACGTATCAGGCTGAAAAAACTAGGCAATGAAGTCTCCCCATGTGTTCTTGATTATTTGAGCCGAACTGTAAATAGCTGTTCAGATGTTGCTGAAGCTATTCTAAGAGATATTGATTGTGAGAATAAGTCTGGTGATAATTGCTCGGCTGTACCATGTGGGATTTTCTTATTTGGTGAAAGTTGTCATACTTCTGAAAGACCACGTGAAGTGGATGAGCAAGCTTTCCTTTCAAATCATCATTTTTCCGATATTTATATACTTATTGATATGTTATCAATTCAATGTCTTGCCCTTGAAGCTTCCCAAACATTTGAGAGAACTGTAGCTCGAGGGGCCATTGTGGCTCAGTCTGTAGCCATGGTCTTGGAAAGACGTTTTGCCCGGAGATTAAATTTGACCTCTCAATATGTTGAAAATTTTCCGCATACTGACGTGATTGTGGAAGGGGAAACCATTGAGCAATTGACAGCCCAGCGAGATGATTTTACATCAATTCTTGGTCTTACTGAGACATTGGCACTCTCTAGAGATCCACGTGTAAAAGGTTTTGTAAAGTTGCTTTACACCATATTGTTTAAGTGGTATGCTGATGAGTCTTACCGATTGAGGATACTCAAGAGGCTTGTTGATCGTGTTACCATTTCAAGGGAAAATGCTTGTGAAGTAGATCTATATTTGGAGATATTGATAATCTTGATGTGTGAGGAGCAGGAAATTGTTAGACCAGTCCTAAGCATGATGAGGGAGGTTGCTGAACTTGCCAATGTTGACCGTGCCGCACTTTGGCATCAATTGTGTGCTATTGAGGATGAAATTATGCGCATTCGCGAGGAAAGAAAAGTGGAAAATGCCAGTATGGCTAAAGAAAAATCTATCATGTCCCAAAAGCTTAATGAATCGGAGGCTACTAACAACCGTCTCAAGGTATCTTGGTCATTATTGTTTCTTTTTTGGGATTCTACTTTTCAAAGCATGCTTGTTTGAAAGAATATCTCATTCTTTTTCTGGTGATTTTGATTTGACAAACATTGAACATCAGTCTGAAATGAGGATTGAGATGGATCGTTTTGCTCGGGAAAGAAAGGAACTCGCGGAACAGGTACAAGAAGTTGAGAGTCAACTTGATTGGCTACGGTCTGAGCGGGATGAGAAAATTTCTAAGCTCACTGCAGAAAAAAGAACTATTCAAGATCGTTTGCATGATGCCGAGGCACAACTTTCCCAACTGAAATCACGGAAACGTGATGAATTGAAGGTATGCATGCATGTATTATTTTTTAAGCTGAACCCCTTTGAGTTTGTTATATAGCTTCAAACCTTTATGAGCTTTAGTTTGTTCAGTCTTTCCCATGATTTCCACTGATGACATTACTATTTTTCTATCTTATCTTTTCGTTGCTACCTGTTTATATTTTTTTTTTTTGCTTTCTCCCCTGAAAGCTCTTATTCTGTCTATTGATCATATTACCAATTGAGTGGTGCGTTCTGGTCATTTTATCAACAAATTTATATTCCCTCCATTCACTTTGTTTGTTTGATTTTGACTTGGCATTTAAGAAAGTAAAGAATAAACTAAAGATATGTAGAATGTATCAAAATGTCTTTTAATTTTGTGGTCTTAAACATGCCATGTGGAAAGTTAGGATTAAAGAGTTGCCAAAAAAGGAAAGAGACCCCACACCATGCAAAGCGAAGCCCGGTGTTTAAGTGGAGAAGGGTAGAGGGGCGGGCCCATTATCCACCGAGTTTAGAAGGCTGTGATTGGTCCAAAGGGCGGGTCACAGACGGATTTCTCGATTATAAAAAAAAAGAAAAAAAGACATTCTTTTTAAAACCGACTAAAAAGGAAAGTAAGACATAAATTAAAACGGAGGGAGTATTTTCCCAACAACAACAACATACCTAGTGTAACCCCACAAGTGGGGTCTGGGGAAGGTAGTGTGTATGCTGGCCTTACTTCTACCTTGGGAGGTAGAGAGGTTGGTTCCGATAGACCCTCAGCTCAAGTAAAAACATTACAAAACAAATTTCCTGAATGAGTTAAAAATTTCTTTGAAGCTTGACATTTTTGGTGTCATTTCACCAGATTTTTATCTACACAAGTCAATTCATTATGAAATATTAAGGGTCTGATGCTACAACTTACCTCAATTAGAATCAGTTTTTTGGTCTTGCCAGTTTCTGAGTAAGACTCTGAATCAGACCATGTGGCATTCTTGTTAGGTATATCATTTTTTATTTTGCTGCTCTTTTAATCTCATAGCTTTGTTGCTTTCAGATGAGTTTTAAGTTGCACCTAGACCTCAAAAGTCAAACCATGTTGTTAATTATGCCAATAACCTTTCATGTGCAATCAAATAATAATATCAACGTTCTATGCCAGTATTTATAGTAAATTACTTCATCCGGCACCAATTTGGTTGACACTCTTTCGTTTTTTGTCTGCCCCAGAAAGATCAAAGCCTTTTTATATTTAGATGCTAATTATTTTTTCTATTCCCATTTTTGCTAAACATTACTTGCTATAGAGGTCCCAGTGAATACAAAAATAAAATTTTACAAGGTTTTTCTGTAATAGTGTAGGGGCCAGTTTGTGCACCTAGACTGTTCTACTTGGATACCTGCTATATCTCCAACCAGCATAGCTATTGGGTAATTCAACCCACTACGATTTGGGCAAATGGGATGAGATCACCTAATATCTTTTTTTTTCTTGTCTTTGCTACGATTTGAACCCTGGTCCTCCAGTATTTGGACCCGCTGCATTGTCAATAGACCATACCCCCTTGTGCGGAACTTTTGCAAGGGTTCTTATGGTGTTATAGTGTTTGCTTTGTGATTTCTTTTTTTCCTAGACGCCATTAATAGTCAACAATGCCAAACAATTTAAGACAGTGGAGTATTGCTTTTGTGCAACCAAATAAAGTTTTTTTTTTTGTGTAGAACCCAGCTATTTGATTATGTTTTACTTTTCTTCAAGGAGTGCCTCCAGAGTCACTTTTTTTGGAATTGCTGAAAGGTTCAATCTAGTTCTTGAAGGATTGGAAATATTCAAAGACCTTTGACAATTGTGCTTGCAATAGTTGCAAATGGAAGTTTTAAATTTGTATGCGCTTCTGCAGTTAATGCAGAATAACTTCAGGATTTTACTAACTCATTAGCTCTGGCTTAGATAGTTTGTATAGTTAGCCAGAGATTTTTTTGTAAGCTCATATCTTGTAAATTTTGTATCTTCTTGATGCTGTTATTAATACCACTTATCTTATCAAAAATAATAATTGTATGTGCTTGTTTCTTTTTATTTTACTTTGGGGTGTTCTCCAAATGGATTCACACATGACATATTTTTCTCTTTCCTTGACTGATAAACTATCAATCTTTCAGAGAGTGATGAAGGAGAAAAATGCTCTTGCGGAAAGGTTGAAGAATGCTGAAGCTGCACGGAAAAGATTTGATGAGGAATTGAAACGGTATGCCACAGAGAAAGTGACCAGAGAAGAATTACGAAAATCACTTGAGGATGAAGTACGCCGCTTGACTCAAACAGTTGGCCAAACGGAAGAGGAGAAACGTGAAAAGGAGGAGCAGGTTGCTCGCTGTGAAGCTTTTATCGACGGAATGGAATCTAAGCTGGAGGCTTGCGAGGTTTTTGCTCTTGATATTTCTTGTTCTATTTCCTGATATTTCGTCTTCCACCTTCATTATGGTGGCGGTTTAAATCTTTATTTTGTGAAAAAGTAAGAAAAAAGGATCTTTCCTTACTTGGTCGAATATCACAGAATATATAAAAATGAAAAATATATATTAGGCAAAGCAGCCATTATAGTATTTATTTTTTTACTCCTCCCGAATGAAGGATGGATATTTGATCATTTAGGGAGTATTTTTTCTTTCTTCAGTGTTAAAAGAGGGTAGATGATTTTTCTTGTAGAGCCCACATATACATAAATTACTCCCTATCCATTTTTACTCTTTATATTTCTTTTCTCTTTCCTGTGGGATTATACTACTGGGTATTTTGTTGTTGTATCTTTCTTCTCTTTGCTTTTTCATGCAAGATAAAGAAAGTTTTTATTTTTTTATACAAATAAAAAAGGGAAAAGAAGAAAAGTTAGGACTGAATTGCTTGATTTTCCTCAAGCATGATGGGGTTTAAATAGTGTTTACAAGTAAATTGTAAAAGAAAGGAAATATGGAAGTAATTCTAAAAAAGGAAACTAATTATTAATAGTTCCTGTTCCTATTTACACAATTATAGGGATTCTAAACCCTATAGATACAAGGAACGAGTTCTTGCTATTAATATTTTTCTAATTCTTAACATCCACCCCCTCAAGTTGGAGCTTATGTATTGTGTATGCTCCTTAGTTACCACAAACATACTCAATTCTGGAGCCACAAAGGGATTTTGTTAAGTTGTCGAACTCTGTCACAATCTATCGTCGAATAAAAAATGACAATATACTTATATATGCTTTCATTCGTTAATGAAACACTGTACCCGAAACAATGTGTATTGCTACTTGTTTTTTCACATTTAAATTTCATGGATAGTAGAATGAGATGTTTGATCCCTCTATCTGATGTAGGCAGGATTCCAGTTCCACTTGTCTGAGCCACATCAACTTTGTTTTCTTTGGAATAAGAAAACAATCTCTTTTTCTTGCTTTTGTAAGGTTTAGAAGAGAAATATAAGATTTTTTTCTTGGGAAGGAAGTATTTTTTTTTTCAGTTCTGTAAATTGAAACAGAGAAAGTGAATGAACTTTTGAACCAGAGAGAACTTGCTTTTAGCAGAAAAAGAATTAGAGGAAGAAGTATGAGATGATTTTCACAGTAGGTAGAAAGAATACTGGGAGTTTGGAGTCAAATACTTGCTCTGTTAAAAGAATATTTGAGGTTGGGAGAACAAATTTTTAGAATAGGGACAAGTGTTTTTGGGAGCACGAACTGGAAAAAGCGACAAGGCTCTGCTTCACACTTTAAGGGAAGCGACTACTTCATTGAAGTGAAGCGCAATTTTTAACAAAGACAAAAAGATAGAGATAATTTGTATATATAAACAAAAGTTTAAATTAAAAACTAAAAAGTAGATATCACAAAATTCTCCGTAGACCATAAGACAAAAATCAACAACATATTACATCAGTAGTAAGTAAAGAAATCAGTAACATTTTATTATTCACTGTTAAAATAAGTTCAGCAACATATAACTTAATCAATAATCACTGTTAAGGAAAAAGAAAATCATATAATTTAATAAACAATCACTGTTAAGAAAAAAATATTCAGCTACATATATAATTTAAAAAATTAGACCAAAGAAGAGAAGAAGAAAACAGAGATGAAGAAAATGAACCCCAGGCTAGCAGCACAACTGCACCAGAAATAACTAAGAAGGAGGAAGAAGGGAGAAGAAAGAAGAAATAAAAAGGAGGAAGTACCTGGTTTTCGCTGAAGGTTGAGGTTGAAACTCTAGATTTTTGTCGAGGTTAAGTTGCGTTATTTAAAATCAATGATTTCACACTTAAGAAATATATCAATGATTTTACACTTAAGAAATAAATGCTATCACTTATCTTGAATGGAGAGAAGAACATTGATAGCCAGAGAGAGTAGCTGTGCTAGACCCTGGAAGAAAGAAGAAACCGAGAAAGTATTGGCCAGGCGAGCGATACTCAGAGGCTGACACCACCTGTCGCTAGTGGAAGCTATTCAAATCTTTACCAAGATCTTAGATGCTCAAACGGACCTTAGGCTTAACTAATCTGAAAAACCTACTCATGAGGCATTGAAGTGAAAACTGTCCAAGACCATGCATGCCTAGGACTAGACATCTGAATCATGAACATTATGACATGCGGCCTAACATCAGATAAACCAAGAATTGGAAGGTTTGGCTTTGATACCATGTAAAAAATGAGAAAAGGAAGAGATGTCAGGAATGAATTGCTTGATTATTCCTTCAAACATGTTGGGGTTTAAATAGTGTTTACAAGTAATCCTGAAAAGGAAAGGATATTATGCTAGTAATCCTAAAAAAGTTAAGGGAAGTAATTATTAATAATTCCTATGCCTATTTACACAATTGTAGGGGTTCTAAACCTTTCCTATAAATTCATGGATAAGATATTTCATGAGGTGAGCATTGTCTTAAGACCTTATAGTATGCCATCCACAGTCAATGTGGGACTCTTAACTTGTACTGGGTTAGGCTGTTGAGTTCTATATCCTACTAGGGCTGGTTCAGGTGTTTTGAGTCTATATAAGAGTACTGATTTTTTGTTGGTTTCTTGGACGTGCCTTTCTTGCTTTCACTTTCTCTCAAAGGTCGCATAAGAGTGTAAAAGCTAGCAAAGCTGTGGATCTTTTTTTAATTTCTTTTGTTCTTTTTATTTTCTTTTATTTTTTAGAAACTTTATATTAGTCAAAATAGGAAAAAATAAAAATGCATAGTAACTCTTTCCTTAGATAAGTAGATATTAGGCCAATTCTAATAATTTGATGATTTAATCATTTTACTTTGTGTTTTTTTTGTTTTTTTTTTTTCATTTTTCTTGCACATCATTAGTGATCATTGTTACTGTACAAATTTAGCAATTTCGGTGCATCTTGCGACTCCTATGTATTTCCGTGGAACTTACGGTGATAGGCATTAGTATCAAAATTGATTTTTTTCTTTTGTTGCTTCATTTTCAGCAATACATCCGTCAGCTTGAAGGATCACTTCAGGAAGAAATGTCTCGGCATGCCCCACTGTATGGAGCTGGCTTGGAAGCTTTATCAATGAATGAGTTGGAGACATTATCACGTATTCATGAAGAAGGACTCAGACAGATCCACGTTATCCAACAGCGCAATGGAAGTCCAGCTGGTAGTCCTCTAGTAAGCCCCCACAATCTTCCACCCACTCATGCTTTGTTTCCTGCTCCTCCTCCAATGGCAGTTGGACTGCCCCCATCCCTTGTTCCGAATGGTGTTGGGATCCACAGCAATGGGCATGGAAATGGTTCGATTGGGCCGTGGTTCAATCATTCTTGAATCTAGGTCAAGGATGACCCATGTTATGATCAAGGTGTTTAGGTGTCTCATCCTCGAGCCTTGGAGATTGGTCGGAGAGCAATGTGTAGGCAGTTGTTTGGTCATGTTTTTAAATTTTCAAGTTCTCTTGGCATAGGCTGGTTGCACTGTGGGGAAAAAATGGTAGTCATCCTATAGCATCAACAATTTAACGTTCATGGTTTTAAGTTTTTTGTCAAATCAATTAAAATGCATTAGAAAGTTTTGATTATAGTTTGTCTGGTATTCTCAGAGAACGAACGCTCAATGATCCTCATTCATGCCTATCAAAATAATTGAAAAAAATCCGGCAGATGCCCTTGTTATTTTTTAACTTGCATACCCTTATAGAGTTTTGGTCTTACGGGTTGACCTCCTTTCCTTCTTTGTTCCTGTGCCTGCTTATGAATCAGTGAGTCTATACAGTTGGGGTGTGGAGGAAAACATTTTCTACTTTTTCATACATTTTTTTCTAGAAAAACAAGTTCCTTAATGACTTCCTTAGTCCAAGTACTGGGAAAAAAGTGTTTCATAAGTGATATTTCAGACGCACCCCTTTTAACTCTTGCACCCATAGCCTTTATCCTTACCACCACTCTTATCTCTCATAGTATAGAAATATTTTTAGGATGATACTTATTGTTTACTTACTTATCACTCAAAAATAACCAACAAATTCATATATATATATTTTTTGCTTGCTATAGATCACACTTGTACGTCTTACGTTTTTGCTCAGACCTTGAGATTAAAAGAACTAAATTACAGAAATATACTACTTAAGTCTTTTATTAACAAAATATCAATATACTTATATTTAATTACAAACTAAGTTTTTAAATTACATAATGAATATGTTGTTACCTATTATTCTTATAGCCTATGTCTTATGTTGACTATGTTGATATGCCCTTATGGTATTATGCTAGCTATCATATTTAGTATTTTTGTACTAACACATATTCTTGCCTACATTCTTATCAAATGTTGGGTCCGGCGATATTGAGTTATATTCTCGTGGCTAGGCTTCTAGAGCAAGGAGTTGAAGAGTTGGTGATTCCTCATAGCATTGAGGATTTGATCACCTTTCCTTTATGTCTTTGTTTTATGTTTTGGACTTTGGTATGGGTTGCGTCTCAAAGATTTATTCAAGTTGTTTTAGATGGTTTGAGACAAAGTGTTATAAACTTTCGCTTGCTTTTATAAAAGACTTTGATTGTGTCAATTTTTTATTAAAATTTCCGCACTCTTCTATTATCTTATGTTATGATATGCTACATGACTTACATGGAGTCCTTCGCAGTTCTATGTGTCATGTTACATCTAGGGTGTACCCCTGGTTGTGAAAAACTTGGTAATCAAAGCACAAGGTTTAGAATGATTCTAGGATGTCTCTAAACAACGTCTAGTAGAGTCTTGTTCATATATGTGAAGTGCACCACATTTATGAATAGGAGGCTATTGGATATTTAGGAAATCTCACTTCTTCACTTCTCTAAGTCGTGCCATAAAGAGTTTAACTCTATAAGGTCTTTCTCCTAATTAGTGCTCGATGGTTTTCAGGAATGGCTAGTACAAGGGCAAATGCTAGGAGGATTGAGGAAGACAATTCGGATCAAGAGGTTCCTTCTCAAGCTAATCAAGCTCTGGTTGATCCTTTGGTTGAGAATGTGACCCATGTAGAGTTTAGGTCTACTATCCAAATGTTGGCTCAACTCGTGATGCCTCAAGCCAATACAGAAGTTGTAGCTCTGGTGAATCCTAATGTGAATTCGGCTGCTTCAAGGGTTAGGGATTTTGCTAGAATGAACCCTCTGGAGTTTTATGGCTCCAAAGTGGAAGAGGATCCTAAGGGGTTTATAGATAAGGTTTATAAGGTACTTGCTATCATGAGGGTGACTTCGGTAGAAAAAGCAGAGCTAGCCTCTTACCAATTGAAATATGTTGCTCAAGTATGGTATGACAATGGAAAGATGGGAGGCCGGTAGGATTGGGTCCAATAGAGTGGGAAGTGTTCAAACTAACATTTCTTGATAGGTTCTTTCCCCGAGAGTTGAGGGAAGCTAAGGTGGAAGAGTTCATTAACCTTAGGCAAGGTAGCATGATTGTTAAGGAGTATGCCTTGAAATTTACCCAACTATCCAAGTATGCTCCATTTATGGTGGCGGATTCGAGAGATATGATGAGTAGGTTTTTGATGAGCGTGTTCGACATAGTGGGAAAATAATACCGTACGGCAATGCTGCATCATGATATGGATATCTCACGTCTTATGGTGCATGCCCAACAAATTAAGGAATTAAAGCTCAAGGAAGAGAGATCTAGGGAGAAAAAGAGGTCTAGAATGAATGATGATGGGTCTTTTCATGATGGGTCCGATGGATATGGTCACCCTAGGTATATACAAAAGTTCCCCGGGCAAGGTTCCTCAAAAACTCCTAAGTTCAACCAAAAGGGGATGCCTAACCCTAAGCCATAAGGAGTTAGTAGTGGGATTCTATTGTCGGGGTGTAGTAAGTGTGATAGAAGGCATGAGGGTGAATGCCTAGCGGGGTCTAATACTTGTTGTAGGTCTGGTGAGTTGAGACACAAGATAAGGCATTGCCCTAAAGTTGCTAGAAATAAAGGGGATAGTCGTCGTAGGTCCCAACCCTACCCTTCCTCCGATTTAATTGGTTTGGATGGGAGTTCTCTAAAGAAGAATAGGTCTTAAGCTCTCCAAGATAGACGTGGATAGAGTGACCTCCGAATGTTGCTACCGACATGTGTTTTATGCTTTATTTAGATTCCGATGTTTCTTGTCTTTTCTGACTTGCTAGACTTGATATGCTAGACTTTGATGTTGTCTTTAGTATGAATGAGCTTCATTGTTGTTTTATGTTATAGATGGTGTTTAGAAAATCCACCTAGGCTTACTCCCTAGGGGGAGATGGTGTCCCAAGATAGCAAGGTCATTGTGTGTTTTAAATGTTTCCATGATTTCCTTATGTGGTGCATGTTCATGAAAAAGCTTAAGTCGTGATAGAAATGACTTATGTGAATTGTTTTCCTCATGTTTTAGTGCATTGACTAGAGTTGCCTATAGAACTTTATGAGATGAATATGTCCTAGCTTGGATTTGAGAGATTCCTCCTTGGAAGAATGTTATTAGTATAGATTGCATATAGGCTCCATGAGGGTGTGTTGAGCATGCTTTTAGAATGGAGATAGTAGTTCCTCCTTGAATATGGATAGATGTAGAATTTCATGCATTTTGGATTGTTTGATGTAGTTCCTACTTTCTTATGTTGCATAGAGTCTGTTTAGCTTGGAGAAGAAGGTTTACTCCTTGGTTTTGTGCATTTAGAAGTGTTGCATGCATGATGGGCTTCTAGTCTAGAGTCGTTTCCTTTAAGAGGTGTTTAGAATCATCATTCGAGGATGAGTGTTCCCAAGGGGCAGATATTGTAATACCCCATAAACTAGTAGGCTAAACTAGAGCATGACGTGCGGGTTAGAGTCGTGAATAATCCCCCATTATTAAAATGAAGGGTTGAGGGTTAGAGTGTCAAGGTACAACTCCCAAGGACCAACCAAGGGTCCTTGAGGAAGACCCAAGAAAGCTGCCCAAAAACAGTGACCTAGGTGGGGGACATACGCCCCGTTGGTGAGGGGTCGTGGGTCAGGGTCTCAAAAACCAGGTTGCAGTAACTCCACCCACAGTTCACTAGCACACCACGTGGGTCAATCCATGGACCGTGGTCGTGGGTGGCCACCTGTAGACAGTTTCAAGGGATAAGTTAGGGGCACTTTGGGGTTTTATAGAATTAATTAGTTATTAAGTGGTGTCATTTTAACCTCATTTAAACCAACTATATAAATAATCTAGACCCTTAATTTAGTCATTCCAAATTATTATTTCAAAACCCACCAAAAAGAACCCAATTCTCTTCAAGAAATCCTCTCTCTAGAAAGAATAAAAAGAAGAGTATCAAGCTAGGTAAGATTCCTCCAATCTTCCAAGATTTGTGAGGGCTTTGTATCCAAGGTATGTTGGCTTATTAATCCATGGATTTTTCCATCCATGGAGTCCCCTAGTTATTCCACAATTGTGAAGATGAAATCTCCAATTCAAGTTAGAGTTCCTTCCAATATTGTGGGTTAAGTTGAATATGGATCCAATTGAGTGGATATTGATTGTTTATGATTGAATTAGTAGTGAATCATGTTATTATGATGAAATTGCATGTTTTTTTATGCCTAACCCTTGTCTAATTGATGAAATTGAAGTAATTTGGGTTTATGACTTAAGAAGGGAAATTGTGGATTTAGAGATAATCTTCTAGGGTTGATGATATGTATAGTAATTGCTTGAGAGTAGAAGCATGTAGACATCAATTGAACTAGATTAAAATATAGATAATGGATCATGATTAGTAATGCTTGAGATTTAGCCTTTATGATTATATATGACTAGAATTGCTTAAGAACTAAGCATGTGACTAGAATGCCTTGTGATCTAGGTATGTATGATGATTGTAAGAAGTAAAGCTTTGAGAGTAAGGCTTGTAGTCATGAATTTTGATTACTAGGGTTTTGAAAGTAAAGCCAATATGATGAATTATGTATGTTAAGGCCCTAAGAATGAAGCTTACATGATAATGGTAGACTACTAGATAGAATTGTGGTGGAAGTACCTTACCCACCTAATCTACCTTATGAATGTTTAATTGTATGAAGTGATAGAATCACTTGAGTTATGATTATATCTATGTATAATGTAGTCATTCTAGATGTGTTGATTCAATAGGAGCTTTGACCCTTGAAAGGGCAAGACATGATATTATGCATGTTTTATGAAGTATAGTATATGCTCTATGAACACTTTGAGAGTGAAGTGTCTATGATTATGATGTAGTTGTTGTGTTGTTGAAAGGATATTCTCACACACACTTATGCATGAATATGATATGATATGAAAGGTTCTCTCACATAGAACAATTCTAGGTTGAAAAGATTTCTCACCTAAAATTAATCTAAGTCCAAGGACTATGAAATGTGATGAGGCTTATGGTGATTCCCCGAAAAACTTTTATATGAGAAGGATGTGAGGAGAGCTCCAATATTCCTAAGTTAGTAAACAAGAGGTGATTACCCATGTCATGTTATGAGGAGTTTTCGGTGATTACCCTTTATCTATATGACTCCTAAGGCAAGGCAATAGGTGAATACCCATTCGCCTTTATGTTGATCATGGAGGTGAATCCCTATGATCCTTATTAAATGATGTGGAGGCGAATACCTATATCATACCATGTTGATCATGGAGGTGAATCCCTATGATCCTTATTAAATGAGGTGGAGGCAAATACCTATATCATATAATGCTGAGGCATGGAGGCGAATACCTATGTTTCCCTAAAATAGTTATGGAGGCGAATACTTATGATTATACATGTAAGGTAAGAGGTGAATACCCATTGGCTGTTATGATAGACATAGAGATGTGAGTTCCCATGTCTTAAAATTAGTAAGGAAAGAGGTGAATACCCATTAGCCTTTATAATAGACATAAAGATGTGAGTTCCCATGTCTTAAGAGTAAGTAAGAGTAATGTGAATTATGAAAATGTTTAATGTGGATTGTAGCTTGAAAGGCCTTCCATGTCATATATGCCTTGAGGTGATTCCCCTTGCATTATGAAAGATGAGCTAATTATGAGACCAAAGAGATGATCAATATGTATGATGATCAAAGAGGTGATAAATATTAATGAGAGCCTAAAGTGACTTGCTTAGCGTGGGTGGGATTATGGGGTCCTATCCATGCATTGCACAAAATGCCTTAAGGTTACTTATGAAATGTTTCTCTTATATGTTGTATGCTTAGCTTGGATTGTATCTATAGTTGCCTTCCTTGATATGTTTGACTAAAGGTGAAGGTTCCCTTGTCTATGAGAATTAAGCTAAGGATGAGATCCAACGATGGTAAGTATGAATATGATGATCTAAAAGTGATACTTAGTATGAGTGAGATTATGGGTTCTCATTCATGCATTGCATAAGTATGCTTTGAGGCTACTTGAGAAGTAAGTTCTCTTATGTTAATAAGATCTAAGGACTTACTATGCTTATGAACATGATGTATTTCTTATGTTTATGGATCATGCCTTATGTTGACTAATGCTAGTATTATGTCTATATTGGTGATTATTCTTATAAATATGTTGTTACCAATTATGCTTATAACCTATGTCTTATGTTGACTATGTTTATATGCTCTTATGGTATTATGATAGCTATCATATTTAGTACTTTTGAACTAACACATACTCTTTCCTAGAATCTTATCAAATGTAGGGTCCGACGATATTGAGTTCTATTCTAATGACTAGGTTGCTAGTAGAGCAAGGAGTTGAAGACTTGGTGAGTCCTCATTGCATTGAGGATTTGATCACCTTTCCTTTATGTCTTTCTTTTATGTTTTAGACTTTGGTATGCACTGCGTCCCAAAGATTTATTCAAGTTGTTTTAGATGGTTTGAGACAAAGTGTTATAGACTTCCGCTTGCTTTTGGAAAAGACTTCGATTGTATGGAAAAAGTTTTAAAATTTCCATAATTTTCTAGTATCTTATGTTGTGATATGCTAAATGGATTACATGGAGTCCTTCGGGGTTCTATGTGCCATGCTACATCTAGGGTGTACCCCTGGGTCATGACAAAACATGAGTTTAAAGAAATATGCTTCGAAGTTCGCACATTTTTCACAATATGATCCTACTATGGTTGCCTACCCTAGGGCAAGGATGATTAAGTTTGTTTTGGGCGTGTCTAAAATGGTGGTTAAGGAATACCGTACCGCCATGCTTATCAATGATATGGACATTTCTCGTCTTATGGTTCATGCTCAATAAATCAAAGAGGAGAAACTTAAGGAAAGGTCTAGGGAGGCAAAGAGGGCCAAGACTGGGGATGGTGACTTCTCACATTTAAGGTATGAGAGATATGGTTGTTCTTAGTTTAAAAAAATATTTTCCGATCAAGGCTCCTCCAATGTACCTCTTAAGTTCAACAAAGATAGGGTGTCTAACCCTAAGCCTCAATGAGGAAATGGTGGTGGATTTTCATCGTATACTTGTGTTAAATGTGGAAGGAAGCATGAGGGAGAATGCTTAGCCGACACAGATGGTTGCTTCTATTGTGGTAAGAGTGGTTATAAAATAAGGGATTGTCCATCACTTACGGCTAAGGGAAGAGAAGCTAGGCAAGCTCCTCCTAGTGGTTTCGACTCAAGTGTTCCAAAGGAAAACCATATCTATACCCTTCAGACTCGTCATGAGCAAAAGGTCTCTCTCGATGTGGTTACTAGTATGTTGAAGGTCTTTCATCTTGATGTTTATGCTTTTCTTGACCTTGGTGCTACCTTATCGTTTGTGACACCATATGTAGCTATGACGTTTTACATCCCTCCGGATGTGTTGCTAGATCCTTTTTCTATCTCTACTTCTATTTGTAAATCTATTGTGGCTACGAGAGTCTATAGAAAGAAAAGCCCATCATGCATGCAATCACATAAATGCACGTATCCAAGGAGGAAACATCAACTCCAAGCTAAAAACATACTCATATCTTCATACCATGAAATTCATATGCAACTCATATTCAAATGCACATAAACATTTAGAAATCAATCGAGTTGACTCATTTTCTCAAAACTTAAGCTTTTCATGAACATGCATGATAAGGAAATCATGGGAATATCTAAAACACACATGACACCAAATAGTAAACCATGAGGAATTCAATACCTCAAGATAGACTAGGAGTAGAAGGAAAAATATGAGGATATCGTGACATCATATCGGCCTCGGCCTTCCAAGTAGCACCCTCAACTAAACGGTTCCTCCATAACACTTTCAGGGAAACAACTTTATTGTTTCTCAACCTCTTGACTTGCCGGTCTAAAATCTCAATCGGAACTTCTTCATAAGAAAGATTCTCTTTAACTCACAAAACTTCTAAAGGAACAATAGATGTCGGATCTCTAACACATTTCTTTAACATTGAGACATGGAAAACCGAATGCACCGATGCCAACTCATTAAGCAAATCACGTTCATAAGCAATCTTACAAACACTCCTCAAAATTTGATATGGGCCTACAAAATGGGGACTAAGCTTCCCTTTCTTACCAAACCTCATTACACCCTTCATGGGTGAGATTTTCAAGTAAACCCAATCGTGAACATCAAATTCAAGATCTCTTCTTCTAACATCGGCATATGAGTTTTGTCCACATTGGGCTGTTCTCAACCTTTCTCTAATGAGTCGAAATTTCTCCATAGCCTCATGTACTAATTCAGGACCTATTAGGGAAATTTCACCCACCTACAACCAGACTATAGGAGATCTACATCTTCTACCATACAATGCCTCAAATGGAGCCATACTAATACTTAAGTGATAGTTATTGTTATAGGCAAATTCAATCAAAGGCAAATGATCATCCCAATTTATGTTGAAATCAATCACACAAACTCTTAACATATCTTCAAAATTTTGAATTGTACCCTCCGCTTGCCCATCGGTTTGGGGATGAAAGGCCGTGCTAAGCTTAACACGAGTACCAATGCCCTTTTGGAAAGATTTCCAAAATTGAGAAGTGAATTGGGTACCTCTATCGGAGATAATGGACAAGGTCACTCCATGCAACCTTACCATTTCCCTCAAATATAACTTGGCATAGTCCTCCGCCGTATAAGAAATCTTTATGGGAATGAAATGAGATGATTCCATCATTCGGTCTACAATAACCCAAATCGAATCATATTGTCATCGAGTACGTGGCAACCCTACTATGAAGTCCATATTCAAATCTTCCCACTTCTAAGAAGGAATACTAATGTCTTAGGAAAAACCTCCCAGTTTATGATGCTCAACTTTCACATGTTGGCAATTAGGACACTTTGCCACAAACTCCGCAATATCCTTATTCATCCCATTACACAAATAGATCTCCCGCAAATCATGGTACATCTTGGTGGCTCCCGGGTGAATGGAATACCGAGAAATATGGGCTTCTGACAAGATCTGTTCCCTCAAGTCATCAACATTAGGAATACACAAACGACCTTGATATCTAAAGGCACCATCTCCCCCTTGGGAGAAAGCCTCAACGAACTTTGTAAGTACCGCTTCTTTCAGTTCAACTAAGGTTGGATCAAGACATTGCTTAGTTTTCACATCCGCCATAAAAGACGATTTTGAACTATTGTGGACCATAACACCACCCTTGGTAGAGTCTACTAACTGAACTCCCAACCGAGACAATCTATGAACATCTCGAACCAACTCTTTTCTATCATCATCAATATAAGCAACACTAACTATAGATAACCGACTAAGAGCATCCACCACCACATTCACCTTACTAGGGTGATAGAGAACACTCATATTGTCATCTTTCAATAACTCAAGCCACCTTCTTTGGCAAAGATTTAGATTTTTCTAATTAAACACATATTGCAAACTCTTATGGTCGGTGAAAAAATCAACATGAACACCACACAAATAATACCTCCAAATCTTTAAGGCAAACACAACCGCCGTTAGTTCAAGGTTATGGGTATGTTAATTCTTCTCATGAATCTTAAGTTGCCTTGAAGCATAGGCAGTAACCTTCTCATTTTGCATAAGCACACATCCTAATCTAATCCTTGATGCATCACAATAAAGCACAAAACTATCCGCCCCTTCTGATAAAGTCAACACCGAAATGGAAGTAAGTCTATCTTTCAACTCTTGAAACTCTTCTCACAAGCTTTGGACCATATGAACTTAGATTTCTTTTGAGTCAATGCTGTCAATGGAGAGGCAATCAAAGAAAACCCTTCAACAAACCTTCTGTAGTAACCATCCAAACCCAAGAAACTCCTAATGTCTGAAGGTGATAGAGGTCTAGGCCAACTTTTGATTGCATCTATCTTAATAGGATATACCTCAATACCCTTTCTTGAAACAATGTGACGTAGAAAAGCCACAAACCTTAACCAAAACTCACATTTGCTAAACTTTGCAAATAGTTGTTGTTCCTTAAGGATTTGCAACACAATTCTCAAATGATTGGTGTGATCATCCTCACTTCTTGAATAAATCAATATATCATCAATGAACACAATTACAAACATATCAAGGTATTGTCTAAACACCCTATTCATCAAAGGTATAAATGTCGCCGGAGCATTAGTTAAACCAAAAGACATCACCAAAAACTCCGAATGACCATATCGGGTTCTAAAAGCCATTTTTGGAATATCCTCTTCCTTTACCCTCAATTGGTGGTAACTCGACCAGAGGTCAATCTTAGAGAATTAACTTGCCTCTTGAAGTTGGTCAAACAAATCATCTATCCTTGGAAGACGATACTTATTCTTAATCGTAACCTTATTCAATTGTCGATAGTCTATACACATATGAAGAGAACCATCTGTCTTTCTAACAAATAAAATTGGAGCACCTCATGAAGAGATACTCGATCGGATGAAACCCTTATCGAACAAGTCTTTCAATTGTTCTTTCAACTCTTCTCTAAGGAGGAATAGAAATAGGTTGTGTATCTGGGAGAAGGTCAATACCGAAGTCTACTTCCCTTTCGAGAGGAATACCCGGTAGATCATCTGGGAACACTTCTGGAACTCATTCACAGTAGGGACCAACTCAAGAGTAGGGCTTTTCGAATCTACATCCCTCACCCTAACTAGATGGTAAAGGCAACCCTTAGAAATCACCTTTCTAGCTTTCACAAAAAGAAACAAATTGACCCTTAGGCATAGAATTTCCCCCCTTCCATTCCAAGATAGGCTCATTCAGAAACTGAAACTTGACTACACATGTTCTACAATCAATAGAAACATAACAAGAGTACAACCAATCCATACGAAGGATAACATCAAAATCTAGCATATCAAGCTCTACCAAATCAACAAGAGTAACTCTATGGGATAAGGAAATGGGACATCTTCTATAGACCCTCTTAGCAACAACATAATCACCAATGGGGGTAGAGATAAAAAAAAGGTTCTAACAACACATCTAGAGAACATCAAACCTCATGGCCACATATGGCGTCATAAAAGACAAAGTAGCACCGAGATCAAGTAAAGCATAAACATCAAGCTGAAAGACTTTTAACATATTGGTAACCACATTGGGAGAACCCTCTTGTTCACCATGAGTGAAGTACATAAAACTTATTCTACTGAGGAGCATTCAAACTCAAACCACTTGGACGGGATGAAGGATATGGTTGAGCCCTTCGACTACTATCTCCTTCATTCTTAGATACTGTAGGGAAATTTCTTATCTTGTGATCCATCTTACCACAACAAAAACAAGCATTGCAACCCGCTAAACACTTTCCCTCATGCTTTCTTCCACACTTAGCACAATTTGACAATAGAGACCCACTACCATTTCCTCCTTGAGGCTTAGGGTTAGACACCCTCTCATTGTTAAATCTTGTAGGATCCTTAGAGAACCTTGCCTAGAAAACCTTTGTAGAAACCTTGCCCTCTTTAGTTCCCTAGACTTCTCCTTAAGCTTTTCGTCCTCAATTTGTTGAGCATGAACCATAAGATGAGAAATATCGATGGCATGGACAATCATAGCGATACAAAATTCTTTCATAACTAATTCGGACACTCCCAAAATGAACTTACTCATTCTAGCCCTAGAGTCTGCCACTATAGATTGAGCATACTTTGACAACTGTGTGAACCTCAAAGCATATTCTTTAACACTCATATTTCCTTGTCAGAAATTGATAAACTCAAGCACCTTAGCCTCTCTCATCTCAAGAAAAAATAACCTATCAAGAAAAGCAAACTTAAACCTTTCCCATTTTATGGGACCTTCATCTTCTGGTCTTGCTTCCTTCCATTGGTTGAACCAAGTTTGAGCAACACTTTAAGTTGATAAGCGGCCAATTCCGCCTTCTCCACCGGTGTCACTCCCATAATAGCCAACACCTTGTAGACCTCATCAATAAACTATTGAGGATCTTCCTCAACCTTAGAACCATAGAATTTTAGAGGATTCGTCCTAGTGAAATCCCTCACTCTAGATGCCTCCGTACTCACGGCTTGAGCCAACACTTGAAAAGCAGTCCAAAACTCTGCATTAGTCACTTGCTCGGCCAAAGGGTCAACCGATGCTTGAGGAATTTGAGGAAGAGCTTCTTAACCCACATTGTCTCCCTCATTCCTTCTAGCAAAAGCCCTTTGAGTAGTCATATTTTGTAGATCATCGAGTAAGGATTATGAGTGAGATCTTATAGAGTCAAACTCTATCGCACGACTTCGAGTAAAGAAAAAAGTGAATTTTCCTAAACATCTTGTAGCCTCTCATTCATAAATGTGGCGCGCTTCACACTGATGAACAAGACTCTACTTGACTTGATTTTTAGACATCCTTGAACCATTCTAAACCTTGTGCTCTAATACCAAGTTTGTCACGACCTAGGGGTACCCCCTAGATGTAACATGGCATACAAAACCCTAAGAGGCCTCATATAAGACACTTAGCTTTCATAGTCAAGATAATAGAAATTTACGAGATTTTTAAAACATTTCAACACAATCAAAGTTTGCATTTCAAAAGCAGAAGTCTAATACACTTGTCGTAAAAACCATCTAATACAATAGATTTTTTGGGACACAGCCTATACAACAATGCTCAAAACTTAAAATAAAAGAACATAAGAAAATAGTGGCCAAATCCTTGAATACTATGAGGACTCACAAATCTTCAAGTCTTGCCTCTACTAAGATCCTAGCCACGGGGTTGAGAGTCGAGATCACCGGACCTTACATTTGGATAAGAAATGTATGCAAGAGTATACGTTAGTACAAGAATACACTAAATATGATAACTTGCATAAAGAACATACACATAAGCATTAGACAACATAAGTCGTAAAATATAATCAATGCATGTAATAGATCATTATATCATAGGAGGAGCACTTGTTGAAGTAACCTCAATTCTTCTTTATTCAAGACTTGGGTAACCACCTCTAGTCTTACTCATCATGGAAGGCAATTCAAGCAACAATCCAAGATAATCATTCATCATTGCATTTGACATATTATTCTTGCTTACTTTTAAAGACATGGGAATTTGCCTCATTGCCTAAATATAAAGTATTATGGTTACTCAGCTCTTGCATTTCTATGAAGGATCATGGGTACTCGCCTCTTATCCTTCTTACTTTGGGATCATGGGTAGTCGCCCCTTGTCTAACTTACATAATAGGAACGTGGGTAGCCTCCTCTTGTTCAACTTCAAGGAATATGGCTAGTCGCCTCTTATTCTATTATAAGGAGTATGAGTAGTCGCCTCATAACCTTTATCATATGACATGGGTAATCACCTCATGCTTTCTAACTTAGGAGTATCAGTAATCTCTTCATATCCTTCTCATGTAGAGGTCATGGGTGTCATGACCTAGGGGTACCCCTATATGTAACAAGGCTTTTAAGACCCCGAGAGGCTTCATACAAGCCACTTAGATATCATAACATAAGATAATAGAAATGAGAAGAAATTTAAAACATTTTCAAATACAATCAAAGTATTTATAAAACGAAGCGGAAGTCTATTACACTTTGTTTCAAACCATCTAAAGCTTGAATATCTTGGGACACAACCCATAAAATAATGTTCAAAACATAAAATGAAAGAACATAAGGAAATGGTGGTCAAATCCTCGAATGCTATGAGGACTCACTAATCTTCAAATCTTGTTGTACAAAGATTCTAGGCATGGGGATGAGAGTCGATATCACCGGACCCTAAATTTGGATAAGAAATGTAGGTAAGAGTATGCGTTAGTACAAAGATGTACTAAATATGATAGCTTGCATAAACATCAACATAAGCATAAGAGTTAAACAATATAAGTCATAAGCATAATCAATGCACATAAATCATCATAACATAGGAGGAACACTTCTTGAAGTAACCTCACTTATCCTTAGTCAATACTTGCGTCATCCACCTCTAGTCATACATCTCATGAAAGGAAACTCAAGAAATAATCCAAGCTAATCATTTATCATAACAAGTAAATATCATCTTAAAACATACTTACGATACTTCCTTGAAGTAACCTTGTTTCATCATAACTTTGATAATTTTATTGAGGAGTAGTCAATCCTTAGTTTTTCATATTATCCATGGAAGGCATGCCATCTTACCAATCCAAGCTAATTCGCTGTCCATGGAAGAGCACATCCTCATGCTAATCCAAGCTATCCATGAATTGGTGTCATCTCATAAATCCAAGCTATTCATGGAAGGTACTAGTTACCAAGCCAAGCTACGATGAAGGATACTACTTATCACTCCAAGCTACCATTGAAAGTACCTCATCATGGTAGTCCAAGCTACAATGGCAAGAACATCATTATGCTAGTCCAAGATACCATGGAAAGGTCTCATATTACTAATTTAAGCTATCCATGAAGTGACCTCATATTACCACTTCATGCTATCCATGAAGGGATCTCATATTACCACTTCAAGCTATCCATGGAGAAGCATCTCATTATGCTAATCCAAGCTATCCATGGAGAAACATCTCATTATGCTAGTCCAAGCTATCCATGGAGAAGCATCTTATTATGCTAGTCCAAGCTATCCATAGAGAAGCATCTCATTATGCTAGTCCAAGCTAGGTCTTATTATCATAGTTCATAAATTCTTTGATTCATTTTAGGTGAGCAAGCCTTTCAACCTAGAATCATTCTATGGGAGGAAACCTTTCACATTCATACATTCATAAGGTAAATCATGTGGCTAAATCCTTCCAAAATAATTCTATCTAATAATCAACAATTATCATATAAGCTTTACTCTCAAAGCCTATATGAGACTGGACAACCATCCTTCTTCTTAAAAAAAACAAAACTAGAGCACCCCATGGAGAGATACTCGGTCGGATGAAACCCTTATCCAACAAATCTTTCAATTATTCTTTCAACTTCTTAAGTTCCGCCGGAGCCATTCTATAAGAAGGAATAGAAATAGGTTGCCTATCTGGGAGAAGGTTAATACTGAAGTCTATTTCTCTTTGGGAGGAATACCGGGTAGATCATCTGGGAACACTTCTGGAAACTCATTCACAACGGGGACCGACTCAAAAGTAGGGTTTTGGAATCTATATCCCTCACCCTAACTAGATGGTAAATACAACCCTTAGAAATCATCTTTCAAGCTTTCATATAAGAAACAAACCAACATCTAGGCATATAATTTCCCCCCTTCCACTCTAGGATAGGCTCATTCGGGAACTGAAATCTGACTATACGGGACCTTCAATCAATAGAATCATAACAAGAGTGCAGCAAATCCATACCAAGGTTAACATCAAACTATAACATATCTAGCTCTACAAAATAAACAAGGGTTACTTTATGGGGTATGGAAATGGGACATTCTTTATAGACCGTCCTAGCCATAACAGAATCACCAATAAGAGTAGAGATAGAAAAAGGTTCTAACAATACATCTGGAAGTACATCAAACCTCATAGCTACATATGGTGTCAGAAAAGACAAAGTAGCACCGGGCTCTAATAAAGCATAAACATCAAGTTGGAAAACTTTTAACATACTGGTAACCACATCTTGAGAATACTCTTGCTCACCTCAAGTATGTGCATAGAATCAGTTTTGCTTGGGAGCATTGGAACCTCAACCACTAGGAGGATCTTGCTTTCCCTCTCTTCCCTTAGCCTTATTCATTGGACAATCCCTCATTTTAACCATTTTTACCACAAATAAAGCAACCATTGGTGCCTGATAGCTACTTACCCTCGTGCTTCCTTCCATATCTAGCACAAGTAGGCAACAAGGATCCACTACTATTTTCTCCTTGAGATTTAGGGTTAGACACCCTTCTTTGTTGAACTTAGAAGGAGCACGGGAGGAACCTTGGCCGGAAAACCTTTGTCAAAACTTCGGACGACCATGCCCATTAGACCTTGCTTGAGAGAAATTGCCATCACTAGTCTTAGCTCTCTTTCTCTCCCTAGACATTTCTTTGGATTTTTCTTCCTCAATCTGTTGAGCATGCACCATAAGATGAGATATGTCCATGTCATGAACACGCATGGTGGTACGACACTCTTTAACCACCATGTCGGACATGCCCGACACAAACTTACTCATATTTGCCATAGGATTGACAACTATTGAAGGGGCATATTGGGACAATTGAGTGAACCTCAAAGCATATTCCTTAACACTCATGTTTCCTTGCAAAAGGTTGATGAACTCAAGAACCTTAGCCCCTCTCATCTAAAGAGGGATGAACCTATCAAGAAAAGCAGATTTAAACCTTTCCCACTCTATGGGACCCGCTTCTATCGGCCTTGCCTTTTTCCATTGGTTGAACCAAATCTGAGCAACCCCCTTGAGTTGATAAGCGTCAATTCCACCTCTTCCACCTAATTCAATCTCATGATGGCCAACACTGTAACACCCTAGAAACTAGTAGCCCAAACTAGAGCCACAAGCTAGGGTTCTAAGGTTTGATGTATGAGAAATGGAGTCGTAGATGAGACCTTATGTGCTTATAATGAGGGGTTTAATGGTTTAACATCAAGGTACGTATTAAACCTAGTAGCCTAGGTGACCATTGAGAGTTTAGTTGAACATGGGAAGGGCAAGTACCAAGGCAAAAGGGCAAGCCAAAGACAAGGGCCCAAGGCTGCCCAACCAGTGGTGTGGACCATAGTCTGTGAAGGGGTCCGTTAAGAATCCTTAGTCTTATGGGAGGCAAGGCCTTGAGGCCAAGACACTACCCCAAGTTTACGAGACACTTCATGAACCGTTGGCTTGACCACGGCCCGTCAAAGTGCTCGTAAGGTGCCTTAGTATTTTAGGGTGTTTTAGGGTCTTGGCAAGTTTGGAGAGCCACTGGTCAAGGGACCACGGGAAGCACCACAGGACGTGGTACCCTTGTCGGACCATCCAAGTGGCCGTGGTGCCTGGACGGGGCTGCCAAGTTGAGGGACATTTTGGTAAATTCCTAATCGACTAGGTTTAAGTGGGGGTCATTTTGTATGTCTTTTATTCACCTATTTAGACTATTTTAAGTCCTTAGCCCATAAGTTTAAGTCACTTTACATTAGACTCAAATAAAAAACCCAAATCACTCCTCTCTCAAATATGTCTCTCTCTAAGAAGAACCTCCATTGAAGAAGAAAGTTAGGGTTGAAGCTAAGGTCAAGAATGAAGGGTCTATTGATAAAGGCTTGTGCTAGGGATTTGATAAATGTATGTTAGATCTTCATCTATTGGTTCTTCCACCCATAGAGTCCCCTAGAATGTCCCCTAATTTGTGAAGAAGAACCCCAATCAAGCTAGGGTTGCTTCCAATGTATGAGTTTTAGGTGGGTATGATTCCAAATGGTTGGCTACTACTAATATATGATTATCTTAGTGTTGATTCATGATATTATGAATATTTTATGTGGATTCCTTGATTAACCCTAATTTTCAAAGTATGTTGGTGTGTGTCTTTTGATGAGGAATTGATGATTCTTGTTAGATTCTCTTGGGTTGTTGATATGTATAGAATTTATCCAAGAATGTGAATATGAGATCATGAATTGAACTAGACTTATGTTTGTATGTTAAAAGATGAATTTAAATGATTATAATTGGGACTTTATGATGAATTATGCTTAGAATTGCGTATGACTAAGGCTTAGGGCTAATACATCTTATGATCTAGACTAGTATGATAATTTTGGAGTAAAGCTTGAATGTAGGGCTTGAATTCATAATGTTGATCACTAGGGCTTTAAGAGTAAGTCTAATATGATGAGATATTTTGGATGTATGTAGAATGCGAAAGGTTAATCACCTAAAATGAGTCATGCTTGTTAGAATAGAATAGCTTGAGGTTGAATCTTATGATTCCTTCATGGATAGTTGAATTATGTAGCTTGGGATGGTAAATCTCATGGTAGCTTGGGATTGAGGAATTAAGCTCTCCTAAGGTTAGCTTGAACTAGCATTGGTATGATGCTTTTCATGGTAGCTTGCATTAATATAGGTATGGTAGCCTAGGATTGAGGATTTATACTCTCCTATGGGTAGCTTGAAGTAGCATGGTTAGAATGCCTTCATTGTAGCTTGACTTGGTTAGGCCAAGACCATTTCATGGTAGCTTAGGATTGAGACACCATACTTTCCTAAGGATAGCTTAGGGTTGAGGATTCATACTCCCTTAAGGATAACTTGCTTCTTATTGAATGGTTGCATGGTGGCTAGGTTGGTATACTTGTATCCTTCCTTGGACAGCTTGGATTGCATGATAGGGTGTTTTCCATGGTAGTTAGGTCTAGCATGGTAGTATGTTATTCTTGATAGTCTAGAATGATAAATAGTTAGCATTGAGTAAGCTAGCCTAAATGAGTACTTAGTGTGAGTGGTAGTATGGGATGTCATTCATACATGGCACAAGTATGACTTAAAGCTACTTATGAAGTGTCCTCTTATGTGATGTATACCTAGCTTGGAGTGTTGCTATAGTTTCCCTCCATGATAAGTTTGATTTAAGTTGATAGTTCCTTGTCAATATGAAATAGGTCTATAGTGACACCTAGAAATGATGAATATTAATATGGTGACTTTAAGGATATGCTTAGTGTGTGTGGTATTATGGGATGCCCCGCATGCATTGCACAAGTGTGCCTTGAGGTTACCTTAGGGGTATAGTGCTCTTATGACATGAAAACCTAGGTCTTGACTATGAAGGTGGGCTATGACCAAGAATGACCAAATAGAGGTACTTAGCTTGAATAGTATTATATGATGCTATCTTGGCCTTGCACAAGTATGCTTGGAGGTGGCTTGTGAAGTGGTTCACTTAAATATGAAAGTCTAATGGTTGAAGTATGAACTTATGTATGCCTTATGTTGACTTGTGATGATATGATACTTATGTTGGAATTTATGTTATGATTATGTTATTGTCTCTTATGCTTATGTCTTATGTTGACTAACCATTTGAGATGCTTTTTGATGTTATGCTAGCTTTCATACTTGGTATATTTTGTACTAACGCATATTGCGTACATTCTAATCAAATGTAGGATGTTGGGAGATTGAGTTGCTTGGAGGATAGGTTCCTAAGTGCAAGAAGACTTGAAGATTTGGTGAGTCCTCATAGCTTCGAGGACAAACCCCTTTATGTTCTTTTTATGTCTTTCCTTAAGTTTTAGGCTTTATATGGGCAGTGTCCCTTGAATTTTATTCATGTTATTCGTAGATGGTTTGAGACAAAGATGTTAGAAAGACTTCCGCTTTTATGAAATGCTTTTCAATTGTATGTTTAAAGAAAGTTTGAAATTTCGCTACTTTTCTACGATCTTATGTTATGATGATGCTAGGGCTTGTATGCGACCCCTACGGGGTCAAGTACGCCATGTTACGTCTAGGGGGTATCCATGGGTCGTGACAAACTTGGTAATCAGAGCAAAAGGTTTAGAATGGTTCTAGGATTATCTCAAACCACGTGTAGTAGAGTCTTATTCATCAGTGTGAGTCGCGATACATCAATGAATAGGAGGCAATGGGATGCTTAGGAAAAGTCTCACTTCTTCATTCTCTTAGTCGTTGATGAGTCCACAATTTGAACTCATTTAGGGCTATATTTTGATAGAATTAGTGTCCTCAAATGCATATTTTGTCTCTATATCTGATGAAACTCCTTAAGTTTCAGGTATTTGAGTTGAGAGATAAAGCATGGACTCTATCGAGCAAAAAGGAACAAAGTGGCTTAAAGAAGGAAGAAAAGATGGCCTAGCGATCGCCTAATCCATTAGGCGTGTCGCCGAAAGGCCTACAACCTCACCTAATGTTCTAGTATGCTTAGCCCTAAAGAAAAAGGTCAAGTCTGTGAGGTAAGGGAGCAGTCGGCAAATCGCTGAGCAGTTCCATAAAGCATCACCATATTGCCCAATGATTCAGAACGCGAAGATGCTGAAGGCAAAAGCTAAAAGGTGAGGTACCAGACCAAAGGATAGATCACCGAGTAGTTTGGCAATCCCAACTAACTACGCCAAGTGGATCCTTCGTAGCACACATTTTGATAGCTATAAATAACCACTTAAATTTGTATAGTATCAAGCTGTATTTTTTTTGGAGACATTGTTCTTGTGCCTTCAAGATTCAAATGGTTTCAACTCCAAGAAATTTTAAGTGGGTCTTCAAGAATCTTCATGCTTGACGTGTTTAAAGTCTTTATTTATCGTACCCATTTGATGGTAACACCTTTTGGTATCAATTTTTATCTCCTTTTCATGTCTAGCTAAAACCCCAATTCTTGGGGTGTGATATTTTGAATATGGTCTAGATTATATGCTGGGTCTTGCTTATTGATGGTATATTTGTTGTTTAAATGTGATTTCGTTTAGTAGTTGTGTATGAGCTTAATGGAGTAGTAGGTGCAAATACAATTTCATCTTAGTATTTTCGGCTTGCTCTAGAGAGAGGTCGTAAAACTAAGACTACTAAATTGATAGTCGGTGGTATTGGGTAGACATGGGTTCAGCTCGAGAGAGTGAATCCTAGTCCTTCTCCCACACATTCAGCTCGAGAGAGTGAATATGTTAAGGCAAAGGTTGTGCTTTAAGCGGCAACTCAGTGTTCGAGAGAAACCAAGTCGATTTGGGGTAAGTTGCTCGAAAGAGAATTTACCCCCACTATAGTGTTGCCTAGTCACAAATACTCAATAATTTACTATCAAAAGCATTTACCCGATAGTTTAGTTTATCCCATATTCCTATCACATCCCAAGAATCCCGTCTCTCTATCTCATTTTCTTTTATTTTTACTCTTTTTTTAGTTGTTACTAGACTACAAACCCCCATTGATAATTAACGCTTGCATCATCCCTTTTAGATTTAGTATGTTTATACTCGATAATGTTTTTCGCTACGGTTAACTTTAGCATTTTTTCCTGTTAACCATTAATTTTCAGGAACCGCTCTGTTGGGACTTAACCCCAACCCATTCGGTTGGGTTATTTTACTATTGTACGATCCTAGACACTCAAATTGGAAGTTGTGTCTTGATTACGCAAACATCAAAATGGCGCCGCTGCCGGGGAGTGGTGTTATGTGAAAATTCTTGGTTAAGACAAATTTTGTTTTTTTCAATTGTAGTTTACTTACCTAATTTTTAGTTTTGTTTTGCTTGTTGGTACTTTAAAGCATGGGAGATGAGTGTATCGAATAGTACTTTCGAGTTAATGGAGTTTCCTCCGTTAGAAGTAATGATATTCCGAGATCGCATCCTAACCTTCAAGAAATTGGAAGGTGAACGGATCCATAAGTCATGGGCAAGGTTTGAAGAACTGATAATTCAATGCCCAACTCATGACATTCCCGACATATCCCTCCTTGACTGTTTCTACAGAAGTCTTGGTCCCGGAAACAAGGTATTGGTCGACCAACTCAATTCGGGAGGAATTGCAAAATAGTCATATGTGATAGCAGCCCAACTGCTTAATCAAATGAATGAAACGAACCAAGAAGTAGAAAAGGACTTCATGTTGGCCGCACTAATGACTTAGATGGATGAGTTGGCCAAAAAAAAGGTTGAGATCGAAGTCCAATGCAAAAGAAAGGATAAATACATCCCTCTTTATGATCGAAGAAGGCAAAATGACAATGAGGTTAAACACATTGAGGGAATGCTCTCAATCATCTCCACAAGGTGACTGGGCAGGATAGAGAGCTGGAAGAAATGAAAGGAGGCATCAAAGTGATGAAGAAAATGATTGGTTCTCATTCTAGATCTGTCCAGTTGCTCGAGAACCTTATGGGTCATGCGTTGACCCTTCTCAACTCGCAGAAAAATAGGGGGTTGCCTAGTGATACTATGGATAACCCTAAAAATGAGGTTTGAGTGTTGACTTGCGTCGTGCCATGATGTTAACTAAGGCGCTGTTTTGGGATGCAACCCAAAACCCTTAAATGTTTTAGTTTTGTATTTGTAAATAATGGTGTGTTGGTTGTGCAGGTTTAAATGCGGAAAGTGTTTGGAAAATGCAATTGGCAAGCAAATGGTCCAATCGGCGTATCACCGAAGAGGGTGACGTGCCCGACTTGATTCACCGTTTGGCTCAATAAAATTTCAACTTAGAGGCTATAAAACTCGGTGAGTTCAAGAGCAGTTCGATGAGTCACCGACCAGGTGGCGACCATGATTAAGACCGCCATCTTAACCCCCAAGAAAATGTAGGTCCTGTAGAAATCGGCGGGGTAAGTGACTATTCGACGCTTCGTCGAGTGGATCGGCGGACCCGACTAATGTCGATGAATGGTCGCGAAGTAGATGGTTACATATGGCCAAAGGTTTTAAAAGTTTCAACGTCCACTTTTCCTCGCTTTTAAACTTCACAAACTTACACCAAGTTAGTATTCTCAATATTATTGCTTTTCATTAGTATTTTGGTTGTCGATTGGTGCTCGAAACTAGGATTTCTTTGCCGCCTAGTATTTCAATCCTATTTTAATTGGCATCTAAGGTTGGTTTCCGAACCTCGATTTTACCTTCAAAAATTTTGTACTCATTTGCACTAATTGTATCTTAGTGATATGTGTTGGGCCTCTCTGATAGGAATATATTTTCTTAATGCCGATTTTAGTTTAAAACTTTTGCCCGTATTGCTTTGATCATCGAATGCCCGTAATTTGTGTGTTTTTAAATAATTGAAATTTTATTAGGTTGTGCTTGCATGTTTTTTAGATTGACTGGGTGAAGTCTAAGTAGCCCGTGGTTGCGCTAAATGACGTAAATTGCTCAATGACAGAAAGGGTGACACCCTTCTTAAGGGCAATTGTCATCAAATGGCCAAATTTGGCAAAACCAGAAGAAGTCGGAGTATTCCGAGGTGATGGGTGCTATGGGTCTGAGCCTAATTTAACTATTGCATGTTTTGATTTTGTTTTTAGGGGTTGCAAGGTTGAATTCGAGAAGGTGGAATTAATATAGGCACGTTGGGTCGAGCTCGCTGAACCACTCGGTGGTTCGCCTAATGACCCCATCTTCTCGTCTTTAATTTCATGCTATATGTGATGTTTGAGTCTGCAACTTTCGGTGAGAAGCCTGAAGTCACCGAAAGCACTCGGTGAATCGCCAAAAGTATGCTTGATCGCCCTTTGTCTGCACCTCTAAAACGCTTTTCGCACTGTAACTTTCGCCGAACAAACCCTTGCTCACCGAAAGTAGTCGGCGATTCACCGAAAGGGCCTTCCAATCGCCGACTTGCCATAATTTTTGAGCCAATCCCTTCGGCGAGCCCGATCTAGCTCGCCAAAGAGGTTCGGCTACTCGCCGACTGGATCGGCGAGTCTGTTTGCAATAAATTTTATGTGCTTAGGTTTGATTTCTCATAATCTCTCCTGATATTTTACAGATATGGTACGTACAAATCTAACCATGCCACCCAAGAAAATAGCATAAGGCATTAATATAAACGAAGGGGGATCAAATCTCCCATATAAGAGATGGCAAGAACTCCCACCGGGAGACAAAGGCAAAAGAAAGAAGAACATAGCTAGGAAAGTAGTTGCTGACACCCGGGCTGATTTTTCTAAATCGAAAGATGAGGAGCTTCTGATTCACCGAAGGAATAGACACAAGGCTAGATCTCAATCCTCGCCCACCAAAGTTCCCTTAGCTGCCACCCCTCCTGAAATAGGTTTAGTGCCCGCTCAGGAACCTCCAGTAACCCCTGCACTCCATATCACTCCTCCACCTTGACTGCTGAACAGATTGAAAGGTGATGGGGTACAGACCATCCTAGAGGAGAAGTTGTTATCTACAGAGGGCCTAAAGGAAGAACCCCGGTGTTAGGGACACCATCCACTACCATGACTTTGAGAAGTTCACCAGGCCCCAAGGCCCTTACATTTCTTCCTCGGTTCGGAAATTCTATACATCGTATAGGGAGTTGGCTCCCAAAAGCAAGAAGAAGGCAAGCGAATTCAGACCGGTGAGGCCGGTCATGGACAGAGGCAAAGAAGTTGGGTACGGCAGTGAATATATTAAAACTGTTTTGAATAGACCGCTACACTCTTCACTTCCTTACGAGGGGTTGCCCATTTCTTAGTCCCTAGATGACTTGAAGGGTTGGTTGGCTCCTCTGATTTTTGACACCACCCCGAGGTGGATGGATGCAGGAACTCCTATTGAGAAGAGGGACCTGAGCATTGCTAATTTGTTCTGCTTTGGCTTTATCAGCAGCACCATAATGCCATCCCAGAACAAGTCCATTTTGTGCAATCCAAAAGCACCTTGCCTTGGCTCTGTCATGTCTAGGAGACACATCGATCTGGGACTTCTGATTTCATAAGAGATGGCCATGAGAGCCAAATAGAAGCAGACTTCTCTGCCATTCCCAATCTAGATCACTAAGTTGTGCCGGCATGATGGAGTACCTTGGGACACTACGAGGGATATTGAGGTCACCCCTTCATCCTCCACTAACATTTGGTATATTCAGGCCGAGTACATACGAGAGAAGGCTGATGGGATGAGAACAGTTCTAGCAAATATTTATCTAGATATGGACGTTGACTCGTTACCTGCAGAGGCATCTTCACCTATACCGGCCTCTGGGCCTTCAGGTACAGCCTCTCTTTTCTCTTCTTCACAGGTCCCAGGTGCTTCTTCCTCCTCCCAGCCTGTCAGGATTACTCAGTCCATGATCATGAAAATGGGGAATCTGGACTATTCATCGGATGTGAGGGTGACTCGATTGGAGATATCCATCCCAGGGATGATTGAGAGTGCTATCTTAGCGGAACTGACCCCCATTAGGGTCTTTGTTGATGATCTGGCTACTAGAGTCACTGCTTGTGAGAGCAGACAGGGGAAGACATTCGAGGTTTCGACTTTGAAAGCCGCGGTAGCAAATTTGAGGAAGGATGTAGACTATTTGAAATCTATCGACTTCACTTCATTAATTCAGGGTATAGATGATGAGGATGCTCCTGAGACCTCGGGGATTCCTCCGGCTACCACCGGAGGAGTACAGAGGGATGGCACAGTAAATGAGGAGTCGGATGCAGAGACCGATGAAGAGCAGATAGCGGTACATGATGATGAGATAAGAGAGAGCTGAGAGGAGAGCATATTTAGAGATTTGCCAGATCTTGTGGAGACGGTTGTGCAGCCGGTGATCCAGACATCGCCAATTAAGACATCCATAACAGCTCCTAGTGGCTCTGGCACTGCTATTCCTCCTAAGGTTACTTCGGGAACTGATGCCCATATTCAGAGTACTACACCGGGCACTAAGGCCCAGGCAGATGGAGAGACTGCATAGACAGGATCCTTTCTTTACCTCCCTCTCTGTCTTACTTACTTTTACTTTTGGATACGTTTATTCACATTTGAGGACAAATGATTTTTGTTTATGGTGGGGTGAGGCCACCGTTCTGCATATTTGTTTTGTTTATATATTTTGGTTGAAATTTATAATTGTGTTAATATTACATTTTTGTGGATGTTTAAGCTTGTCGCTCCGTATTTTATATTGCAAAATGAGTTTAACCTTTCCAAAAAATTTTGCCACCCCTTCTGTGTTGAATGTGGCTGTTCTTTCACATATTTGAGTATCGGTTTTGATCAATACCGATGAATTGAATAGTACTCTTAATCGAACAAACATGAATGTGCGGCTACGATGAGACCAAGTGAAGTTGAATAGACAATATGTGAACTCTTTGCATCTCGTTGTGACTATCCAATTATTAAATCGAGTCTCTTGTAATGATCGTTGCACACTAGGGAAAGTGTGAAGTCTTGTTTTACTTTAGTGTCGATGCCTTGTGTGATGAGCTTACTATGAACCATGCATTGCAACACCTAGAATTTGCCCCGTTGGTCCGGTCGACTAAGTAAGGTTGTCTTTTGATATGATCTTGGCAACTTCGAAGAGTGTGAGCTAATTTGACATATACCTCTTATGTGGCCTACCTTGTGAGTGTGTGAACCTCTCTTGAACACCCCTTGAACCTTACATTTCTTTGGAAGAAACTTGATGACAACATGACCTTTCTTGACCAATTACCCTTAATCCTCGTGAATCGTGGTTGATTGAATAGCCAACTTAGGCCAAAAGCCTAAGTTGGGGGTGTGGTGAAAAAAAGAAAGAAAGTCAAGAAGTGCAATGAAAGTCTCCTTTAACCCATGGTGTTGAGAAAAATGGAACCCCTCCATATAAAAAAAAGAAGAGAGAAAAAGAAAAAGAATGAAAAAGAAAAGTTGTGGAATAAAGTTGAAAAGTACAAAAGAAATAGGGTTCCCAAACAATCCATGGGAAGTGAATAATAGGATGACTTATGAGCACTAAAGAAAATGATGAAGGAAGAGTAAAGGAAGTGTTGTGAGCACCATATTTCATGAGGATGAAAGTCACTGAGCCTAAATGACCATACCTTTGCACTCAACCCCATTACAAGCCTTGAAAAGACCTTTTTTATCTTGAATGAGTTGAAACAAATGTCGATTGGAAAATACGGGCAAACCTATGGGTAAAATTATGCATTGTGTTCCTCTTTTTGAGTGTGAGTGTTGCATTTGTGTGAATATGGGATCTTTCTTTGTGTGAAGGCATTGGAACACTTTTGTTGAGCTTGAACTTGCATTTTAAGCAAGTATTGTGAGCCTGAGATTCTTTGATAATGGTGAGTAACAACTTGAATCTTTGAGTGCACAATTGATCTTTGCATGAGTAAAGTGAGTCTTGTTGTGTGCATTCATGATTGATTTTTGTGTAACACTGTTTGAGACACCCTTTTGAACAACTCAACTCTAGTTTGCTTGAGGACAAGCAAAAGTTTAAGTTGGGGGCGTTGATGAGTCCACAATTTGGACTAATTTAGGGCTATATTTTGATAGAATTACTGTTCTCAAATGCATATTTTGTCTCTATATCTGATGAAAATTCTTAAGTTTCAGGTATTTGAGTTAAGAGACAAAGCATGGACGCTATCGAGCAAAAAGGAACAAAGTGGCTGAAACAAGGAAGAAAAGATGGCTTGACGATCGCCTAATCCATTAGGCGTGTCACCAAAAGGCCTACAACCTCGCCTAATTTTCCAGTATGCTTAGCCATGAAGAAAAAAGTCAAGTCTATGAGGAAAGGGAGCAGTCGGCGAATCACCGAGCAGTTCTGCGAAGCATCACCATATCACCCAATGATTCAGAACGTGAAGATGCTGAAGGCAAAAGCTAAAAGGCGAGGTACCAGACCAAAAGGTGGATTGCCGAGTAGTTCGGTGATCCCGACTAACTGCACCGAGTGGATCCTTCGCAGCACACAGCTATAAATACCCACTTAAATCTATAGCTTAGTATCAATCTGTTGGAGAACTAAGTTTTAGAATAGAACCATTTTTACATTTTGTTTTGGAGACATTGTTCTTGAGCCTTGAAGATTCAAAGGATTTCAACTCCAAGAAATTGGAAGTGGGTCTTCAAGAATCTTCATCATTGACGTGTTTAAAGAATTTATTTACTATACCCATTTGGTGGTAACACCTTTTGGTATCAATTTTTATCTCTTTTTCATGTCTAGCTAAATCCCCAATTCTTGGGGTGTAATTTTGTGAATATGGGTTAGATTATCTGCTGGGTCTTGCTTATTGACGGTTTATTTGTTGTTTAAATGTGATTTAGTTTAGTAGTTGTGTATGAACTTAATGGAGTTGTAGTTGTAAATACGATTTCATCTTAGTGTTTTCGGCTTGCTCGAGAGTCGAGAGAGAGGTCGTAAAACTAAGACTACTAAATTGATAGTTGGTAGTATTGGATCGACATGGATTCAGCATGAGAGAGTGAATCCTAGTCCTTCTCCCACACATTCAGCTCGAGAGAATGAATGGGCTAAGGCGGAGGTTGTGCTTAAAGCGGCAACTCGGTGTTCGAGAGAAACTGAGTTGATTTGGGGTAAGTTACTCGAGAGAGAATATACCCCCACTATAGTCTAGCCTAGTCACAAATACTCAACAATTTACTATTAAAAGCATGTACCTGACAGTTTAGTTTATCCCGTATTCCTATCACATCCCAAGAATCTCATCTCTCTATCTCGTTTTCTTATATTTTTACTATTTTTTTGTTGTTACTTGACTACAAACCCCCATTGATAATTGACGCTTGTTTCATCCCTTTTAGATTTAGTATGTTTATACTCGATAATGTTTTTCGCTACTGTTAACTTTAGCATTTTTTGCTGTTAACCTTTAATTTTCAGGAACCGCTCCCTTGGGACTCGACCCCAACCCATTTGGTTGGGTTATATTACTATAGTATGATCGTAGACCCTCGAATTGGAAGTTGTATCTTGATTATGCAAACATCAGCCGTGCCATAGAGTTTTGATTTAGTAGGCCCTTTTTCTAATCCGTGCCTTTGGGTTTTTAGGGTATGGCTAATACTAGGACGAATGCTAGGAGGGAAGGAGAAGACAATGGGGACCAAGAGATTCCTCCCCAAGTTCCAAATCAAGTTCCTCCTCAAGTTCCTATTGACCCTCCAATTGGGAATGTCACTTTAGCGGAGTTTAGGGCTTCTATGCATTTGTTGACTTAAGCCTTGATGGCACAAGCCAATCGAGAGGTGGTGGCTCGAGCAAACCCTATAGGGGGAATGAGTGCTTATATGATAAGGGAGTTCTTGAGGATGAACCCTCCGGAGTTTAGTGGCTCCAAGGTGGAGGAGGATCCAAATGGGTTCATAGATGAGGTTTATAAGACACTTGCTATCATAGGGGTAACTTCTACAGAAAAAGCGGAACTAGCTGCTTACCAATTGAAAGATGTTGCCCATATTTGGTATGAGCAATGGAAAGATTCTAGGCATGTAGGGGTGGGTCCTATAGAGTGGGAAACTTTAAAGTTGGATTTTCTTGATAGGTTCTTTCCTCGGGAGGTTAGGGAGGCTAAGTTGGATGAATTCATAAATCTTAAGCAACGCAACATGAGTGTCAATGAGAATGCCTTGAAGTTCACTCTTTTGTCTAAGTATGCTCCATCTTTGGTAGCAAGTCCAAGGGATTTGATGAATAGGTTCATGATGGGGGGTGCCTGATCTAGTAGAAGAAGAATGTCGTATAACAATGGTTGTTGATGATATGGATATCTCACGCCTCATGGTGTTTGCCCAACAAATAGAAGAGTCAAAATTCAAGAAGGAGAGGGCTAGGGAGAAAAAGAGGTCTAGGGTGGAAAATAATGGGTCTGATGGACATGGTCATTCTAGGAATCGACAAATGTTTTCCGGATAAGGCTATTCTAATGCTCCTAAGTATAAGGGTGAGAGGGTGTCTACCTTAGGCCACAAGGGAAAGGTAGTGAGTCCCTATGAACCACTTGTTCTAGGTATGGTAAGAGGCATGAAGGTAAGTGTTTGGACGGTAGAGATGGTTGTTATGGATGTGGTGAGAGTGGCCACATGAAGAAGGATTGCCCAAAGACAAAGGCTACTATAAGAGAGGGTAAGCAGGTTGCCCCTAGAGGTGGGGATGATGATCCTCCAAAGAGGAATATGTTTTATTCTCTCCAATATAGAGAAGATCAAGAGTGATCTCCTCATGTCCCTTCCGGTATGTGCTTCTTTCATGTTTTAGAAATATTTCCAGTTTTTTTGTCTTTTATGATTTGTTATGTTGGACTTGATGTTGTCCTTGACATGATTGATGTTTAGAAAAGCATGTGTGGGTTTAATCCCAAGGGGAAAATAGTGTACCTATTCCATAAGGTCTTTACATGATTATATGTTGCTATGATTTCTATATGTATGTTTATGAAGTTGTGTAGGCCTTGTTAGAATTAATCTAATTGCATTGTGTTGCCTCATGTTGTAGCATCTTTGAGTCAATGTGCATTTTAGGCTCCATGAATTTATGTTGAGCATGTTGTAGCTAGGAGATGTTAGTTCCTCCTTGGAAATGAGTATATGTGTCTCTTTCATGCATTTTGAGTTGCATTAGGTATGTTTAGCTTGGAATTGAAGTTTCCTTGGTTGTTGGTGTGCATGTAGATGTAGTACATGCATGATGGGCTGCTAGTCTAGATTCGCTTAATTTGAAAAGTGTCTAGCAAGGTCATCCGAGAATAAATGTTCCCAAGGGGGAGATATTGTAACACCCCGGAAACTAGTAGACCAAACTAGAGCCACAATCTAGGGTTCTAAGGTTTGATGTATGAGAAATAGAGTCATAGATGACACTTTATGTGGTTACAATGAAGGGTTTAGTAGTTTAACGTCAAGGTACGTATTATACCTAGTATCCTAGGTGACCATTGAGAGTTTGGTTGAACATGGGAAATCAAGTACCAAGGCAAAAGGGCAAGCCAAAGCCAAGGGGCCAAGGCTGCCCAACCTTGGCAAGACACTGCCTAAGAGTTCACGACCACCTTCACGACTAGTGGTGTGGACCACGGTCCGTGAAGGGATTCGTGAAGACTCATTAGTCTCATGGGAGGTAGGGGTTTAAGTCCAAGACACTGCCCCAAGTTCACGAGACACTTCACGAGCTGTTGGGTTGACCACAGCCCGTCAAAGTGCTCGTGAAGGTGCCTTAGTGTTTTAGGGTCTTGGCAAGTTTGGGGAAACACTGGTCAAGGGACCACGGGCACTGATGAATCCATAAATTGGACTCATTTAGGGCTATATTTTGATAGAATTAGTGTCCTCAAATGCATATTTTGTCTCAATACCTGATGAAAACCCTTAAGTTTCAGGTATTTGGAGTTTGAGGAAAAGCATGGACACTACTTAGCAAAAAAGGAACAAAGGCAGCTGAAAGAACGAAGAAATGAAGAACTGAGAATCGCCGAACCCGTTCAGTGAGTCGCCAAAAGGTCTTATCCTCGCCTTTTGTTCCAGTGTGCTGAGCCCTGAAAGAAAGGATCAAATCGGCAGTGAAAATGATCAGTCGGTGTGTCGCCGAACAGTTCCACAAAGCAGTACTATATCGCCCAATGATCCAAAACACGACAATGCTGAAGGATAGAGCAAAAAGGCGATGAAACCTACCAAAGGGCAGATCGCCGAGTTGATCAGCGATCTCGACTAAGGACGCCTAATGATCCAATGCAGCACAAATGTTTTGAAAACTATAAATACCCGTTGAGAATTATTATTCTAGTATTGAATTTTTATCTTTGAATAATAATTTTTCAGACTTTGCTTCAATTTTTGATTTCTAAGTTTGGTGAGGGTTTTGAAGAACTTGAAGGTTCAAAGGGTTTCAACGCCAATATTTTGGACTTAGGTCTTGGGGATTCTTCACTCTTGACTTGTTTTGAGACTTAAATCTTCATACCCATTTGAATGCAAACTCATATTGGTATAAATTTCTATCTCTTTAGCATTTCTAGCTAAACCCCCAATTCTTGGGGTGTGATTTTATGAATATGGGTTAGATTATCTGTTTGGTCTTGCTTGTTGATGGTTTATTTGTTGTTTTGATGTGATTTCATTTAGTAGTTGTGGTGGAACTTAATGAAATTGTAGTTGCAAATATGATTTCACTTTTGTGTTTTCGGCTTGCTCGAGAGAGAGGTCGTAAAACTAAGACTACTAAATTGATGGCAGGTGGGAGTGGGTCGAAATGAGGTTCAGATCGAGAGAATGAATCCTAGTCCTTCTCCCACACACTCAGCTCGAGAGAGTGAGTGGGCTAAGGCGGAGGTTGTTCTTAAAGTGGCAACCCGGTGTTCGAGAGAAACCGGGTTAATTCGGGGTAAGTTGCTCGAGAGAGAATTTACCCCCACTATAGTCTAGCCTAGTCACAAATATTTAACGAATTTACCAACAAAAGCATGTATCCAATAGTTTAGTTTATCCCTATTCCTATCACATCCCAAGAATCCCCTAACTCTCTATCTCGTTTTCATATATTTCCGTTGTTTTTTTAATTTATAATTGTTACAAACCCTTATTGTTAATTGAATCTTTTGTGTCACCCCTTATATTTATTATGTTTATATTCGATAATTTTTATAGTAACGACTAACAAGAACTAGATTTTAATTTTCACCACACTCCCTTGGGACTCGACCCCAACCCTTGGTTGGGTTATTATACTATTGCATGATCGTAGACACTCAAATTGGAAGTTGTGACTTGATTACACAAACATCAAGCACCACCACGGGCCGTGGTACCCTTGACGGACCGTCCAAGTAGCAGTGGTGCCTGGACGGGGCTGCCAAGATGCAGGACATTTGGGTAAATTCCTAATCGACTAGGTTTAAGTGGGGATCTTTTTGTATGTATTTTATTCACCTATGTAGACTATTTTGAGTCCTTAGCCCCCAAGTTTAAGTCACTTTACATTAGACTCTAATCAAAAACCCAAATCACTCCTCTCTCAAATATTTCTCTCTCTAAGAAGAACCTCCATTGAAGAAGAAAGTTAGGGTTGAAGCTAAGGTCAAGAACAAAGGGTCTATTGCTAAAGGCTTGTTCTAGGGCTTCGATCAAGGTATGTTTAGCTCTTCATCTATGGGTTCTTCCACCCATAGATTCCCCTAGAATTTCCCCTAATTTGTGAAGAAGAACCCCAATCAAGCTAGGGTTGCTTCCAATGTACGGGTTTTAGGTGGGTATGATTCCAAATGGTTGGATACTAGTCATATATGATTATTTTAGTGTTGATTCATGATATTATGAAGATTTTATGTCGATTCCTTGATTAACCCTAATTTTCAAAGTATGTGGGTTTGTGTCTTTTGATGAGGAATTGATGATTCTTGTTAGATTCTCTTGGGTTGTTAATATATATAGAGTTTATCCAAGAATGTGAAAATGAGATCATTAATTGAACTAGACTTATGTATGTATGTTAGAACATGATTTGAAATTATTAGAATTGGGACTTTATGATGAATTATTCTTATAATTGCCTATGACTAAGGCTTAGGGCTAATGTGTCTTGTGATCTAGACTAGTATGATGATTTTGGACTAAAGCTTGAATGTAGGGCTTGAATTCATAATGTGGATCACTGAGGCTTTAAGAGTAAGTCTAATATGATGAGATATTTTGGATGTATGTAGAATGCGAAAGGTTAATCACCTAAAATGAGTCATGCTTATTAGAATATAATAGATTTAGGTTGAGTCTTATGATTCCTTCATGGATAGTTGAATTATGTAACTTGGGATGGTAGATCTCACGGTAGTTTGGGATTGATGAAATAAGCTCTCCTAAGGTTAGCTTGAACTAGCATTGGTAGGATGCTTTTCATGGTAGCTTGTATTAGTATAGGCATGGTAGCCTAGGATTGAGGATCTATACTCTCCTATGGGTAGTGTCACGACCCAAGCGTAGGGCCTAGACGTGACATGGCGAATGAGGAACCCGAAGGAACCCCAAACAAGCCTCTCAAACTTGTCATCTCACTTCATCGGTCGCGGAAGTACAATCAACATTAATTAACGGGAAAATAGGGACTA
>JAJOOS010007068.1:0-59439 GCA_029582725.1 Solanum chiquidenum
AAAAATAATGATAATAAAATAAGATTTATTTTCATTTTTTATTTTTTTTTCTGAATTGAAGTAAGATAAATATTTGCTAATTTTAAAAAAAAATTATTAGAAAAAGAATGTATTAAAAAGAAATTAATAATATATTAATTTGGAAATGAGCATTTTGACCCATTAAATAACAATAAGGATATTTTGGACTAAATATTGACGGTAAAAGCATTTTTGGACCAAAATACAAATGGAGGGCATTTTTGAACCAAAGTATTGACGGTAAGGGCATTTTTGAGCTAAACTATAAACGGAGGGCATTTTTGTTCCTTTCACATAGTTTAAGGGCATTTTTGACCCTTTTCCCTATAGAATATAGCTACTGTGACATCATCTAGAAATTGAATTATGTTGTGGATTGATGAATTGTGCTTGTTAAATAAAATTATAGGATCCTAAGTTGTTTTATTTGGATTTCGTAAGGAAAAAAAATAGAAGATTTTGTAAGCTATTTAGACTTTATATCATTGATTTCCATTTCCTTTGTGTTTTTATTCTTGCATGAACCCCTTCGGTTTGAGTCCATTGGACTCCCTTCCATGTGTTTCCTTGCATTCCGAATGGGCCACGGAGGACTAAACTCTCTCTCTCTCTTTGAATATGCCTTGTCGACCAAGGAGCGGAAATAGAAGCTGGTGTACCGGAAGCTGAAATGCAGTGAAACGAAGCTATTTTACAGGTTCAAAGGAGCTGATATACAACACATATACATGCTGCAGAAATACAGTTGGAAATGTGCCAAAAACCCAAAAATGCACCCCACTTTTGGACAATAGCGAATTTAGGCCTAAAAGGGCCCAAATTCAATTTCTCCTTTACTCTTAAAATTATTTAATTGTAATTATTTATTGTTTGTTGTTTATTAACTCTAACTTGAAACATTTTAAATAACTTAATTGAATTCCCCAAAGAACGAACCATATTCTTTATGTTAGTTTATTTTAATAAAAAAAATTATCAACTCTTATACTTTTATTGAATATATTTAGTCAATTTTTTTTACTTATTCTTCAATTAATTTTACAGAGTTTTCATGCTTTAATTGACCAAATTGGTTCAAATTATAATTTTAAAAATGATTCAAAAAAAAAGTTAATTAATCTAGTTTTTGTTAAAATTCTAATCACTTGTCTTTAATTCAACTGTTTCAATTAAGGTTCCCTTTTATTAAAAATAAAAAAATTATTCTTTGTTTAACTATTTTTCAAGTTAATATTATAAATTATATTTTGAATATTTTTTTAAAAAATAGTCAAAATATATTCTAACCAAGTCGTAGGATAACCACGTGTTAGTGGAAACTTTAAATGCTTTAAAAACCTTCTTGAAGTGTAAATAAGACCTCTTACCCATTTTCTCTAAATTTTTAAAGATTTAATCAGTTAGAGTCTTTTAAAGTTTTCTTAATTTCTTTTAAAATGTAAGTGGAAACTCTTTTCTAAGTATTTTTCTCAAGTTGTTTTATACTTCGAACATTTCAAAAAGTGATTTTTCTAAAAATAGTAAAATTACGGCATAACATTACTTCCGCTCCGGCGTTGACTTTAGCGAAAGGGACGGATGGTTTTGTCGTGTATTGTGATGCCTCTAGAGTTGGGTTGGGATGTGTGCTTATGCAAAATGGTAAGGTGATTGCCTATGCTTCAAGGCAACTAAGGGTTCATGAGAAGAACTATCCTACTCACGAGCTTGAATTAGCGGCTGTTGTATTTTCCTTAAAGATGTTGAGGCATTATTTGTATGGTGTCCATTTGGATGTTTTCACCGATCACAAGAGTTTGCAATATGTGTTTACCCCAAAATATCTAAATCTTCACCATATAAGGTGACTTGAGTTATTGAAAGATTATGATATGAGTGTTCTCTATCAATCGGTAAAGCAAATGTGGTGGCGGATGCCCTTAGTCGGTTATCCATGGGTAGTGTTGCATATGATGATGAGAGAAAACAGTTGGTTCAAGATGTTCATAAGTTGGCCCAATAGGGAGTTCAACTAGTTGTTTCCACCAAGTGTGGTATTATGGTCCATAATGGTTTTGAATCATCTTTTGTGGCCGATGTTAAAGCAAAGCAATGTTTTGATCTGACCTTAGTAGAATTGAAAGAGGTGATACTAAAGAAGTATGTAGAGGCTTTCTCCCAAGGGGGAGTGATGATTCTATAAATTGGACTCATGTAGGGCAATATTTTGATAGAATTAGTATCCTCAAATGCATATTTTGTCTCAGCATCTGATGAAAACCTTTAAGTTTCAGGTATTTGGAGTTTGAGAGAAAGCATGGATACTACTTAGCAAAAAGGAACAAAGGCAGCTGAAAAGAATGAAGAAATGAAGATATGCGGATCGCCGAACCCATTCGGCGAATCGCCAAAAGATCTTAATCTCGCCTTTTGCTCCACTGTGTTGAGCCCTAAAGGAAAGGATCAAATCGGCAGTGAAAAGGAGCAGTCGGCGTGTCGCCGAGCAGTTCCGCGAAGCAGTACTATGTCGCCCATGAGGTTTATTTGTTGTTTTGATGTGATTTCGTTTAGTAGTTGTGATGGAACTTAATAAAATTGTATTTGTAAATACGATTTCACCTTTGTCTTTTTGACCTGCACGAGAGAGAGGTCGTAAAACTAAGACTACTAAATTGATGGTTGTTGGGAGTGGGTCGACATGAGGTTCAACTCGACAGAGTGAACCCTAGTCTCATTCCCACACACTCAGCTTAAGAGAGTGAGTGGGCTAAGGCAGAGGTTGTTCTTCATGCGGCAAGTGGGTGTCCGAGAGGAACCAATTTGATTCGGGGTAAGTTGCTCGAGAGAGAATTTACCCCACTATAGTAGAGCCTAATCACAAAGATTCAATGAATTTACTACCAAAAGCATGTACCCAATGATTTAGTTTATCCCGTATTTTTATCACATCCCAAGAATCCCGTCTCCATGTTAGTATCTTTCTTTATTTTCACTGTTTTTGCTGATTTTTGTTTACTTGTGAAAACCCCTATCGTTAATTGACACTTTTGTGTCACCCCTTACATTTAATATGTTTGTATTCGATAAAGTTTTTAGCTATGACTAATTAGAACTAAATTTTATTTTTCTATTAATTTTCACCACCACTCTCTTGGGACTCGACCCAACCCTTGGTTGGGTTATTATACTATTGTACGATCGTAGATACTTGCATTGGAAGTTGTGTCTTGATTACGCAAACATCAAAATTGTGTCGCTGCCGGGGAGTGGTGTCACTTGAAAATTATTAGTTTATTAAAAATTTTGTTCTTCTTAGTTGTAGTTTACTTACTTAATTTGTAGTTTTGTTTCGCGTGCTTGTGCTAACAACAGAAAAGATGAACATGCATGAGGAAGAAATGAATGACAGTCAAGCTGGTCATCGAGACGGTATAGACGATGTAAATAGTGTCTATAATCCGGATCAGTCGGGAGGAATGGGTGCAATTTGTATCCCTAAGAAACATGAGAATGTAATGTTTGAAGTCATTAGCACAACTCTTCACCTTCTCCAAATGAGAGGACTTTATGGAGGGTTTGATCATGAAGATCCGCATGAGCACGTGAGAAGCTTTACAGAGGTTTGCAGCCCTTTTTCATTCAAAGGTGTGTCATAAGAGTCAATTCGGTTGCGGTTGTTCCCATTATCTTTGAAAGGAGAAGCAAGCAAGTGGTTAACCGAGTTAAAAAAAAATCCATCACATCATGGGAGGAGCTGGTCATAGCATTCAACATAAGATTCTTTCCTCCATAAAATATGATGAAGCTTAGAGACGAAATCCAAGGGTTCAAACAAAGAAAAGGGGAACCAATCCATGAAGCATGGATGAGATTCAAGAAGCTCTTACTTAAATGCCCAAGTCATGGGATACCAACCGATTTGTTGCTCTAATATTTCTACCGGAGTCTTGATTCATTTGAGTGGCTGATCAGTTGGTACGAGGAGGATTAATGTTACAAACATTTGAGGTGGCTTCATTTCGTCTAGACGACATGACTAGAATAAATCAAGTGTGGTCTACAAAAGATGATCATGTTTCCCATTCCACTTTAGACTAACACAAGAGCAATTGGATAAAGAGAAAGAGAGGGATGCAAACATCAAGAAGATGTTGACACAGATGGAAGTCCTACAAGAGCATATGAAGGGAACATGTGGAGTGTTTAGAGTTGAGGAGGGTTCATCCCCAAGCTATTCAAAGCCTGGGGAGAATCAATGTTGGAACTCAAGAAAATGTGAGGAGGGTTTCAACTCACGCTATTGGCAGCGAGGTGGAAATCAAGGTTGGAACCAATATAAAGAAGTTGAGCAAAGGAAGTGTCATCAAGATTTACTCGAGCATAATGATTATTGGAGAAAAGAGGATACATATGAAAAGAATCGCACTCACTCAAGTGAGAGCCCAAAATCAAGGGGGAGTGCTAGTAGTCCCCACGTGAATGAATTATTTTCACGCATCCTTGACAAAGTTGAAGGCTCAGATGATTTATTGAAAGGAATGAAAGACAATTTCTCATCCTTGAACAATAAAGTAAACTCACACGCAGATGCAATCAAAACCCTTGAAGGTCAATTGAGTTTACTTACTGTACAATTGAAACAAAACATAGAGACGGATAATGAAGATAGAGGGCTGGCCGTTGTCACTCGGAGCGAAAAAGAGGTAAAAGGTGATATGGTGAGAAATGATGAAGTTCACTTACCAACTGCAAGCAATGATGTGGAGGCCAAAGAAATAACCATCCCACAATACATCATAAAGGAACCGCAAATTAATGTGGAGAAACACAAATCATGCCTAAACAACAAGCAGACTTTACCGAAGATACGTCTTCCATTTCTGTAACGCCTTAAAAAGAAGAATGAGGATGAAAGGTTTAAGAAGTTTCTATTGATATTCAAAACCTTATCGATTAATCTCCCTCTCATTGAAGCATTATTAGAAATGTCGGGTTACGCCAAATTCATGAAGGAGTTAGTCACAAGAAAGAGGAGCTTGGATTTTGAGACGATCGAAGTCTCTCACAACTGTAGTGTTATTATGTCGAAGGAGTTGATCGAAAAGAAAGATGATCCAGGGGTATTCAGCATCCCGTGCACCATAGGCATGCTCAAGTTTGCAAAAGCCTTATGTGATCTCGGAGCAAGTATTAATCTGATGTCGTATGCTATTTATAAATAAATCGAGTTGGGTGACCGTATGCTACAACTATGAGACTCCTGATGGCTGACAGATAAATCAAACATCCAGTGGGGATACTTTATGACATTCTGGTTAAGGCAACAACAACAACAACAACATCATCATCATCATCATCATCAACAACAACAACAACAACAAGAACAACAACAATAAGCACAAGAACAACAACAACAACAACAACAAAAACAACAATAAGCACAACAACAACAACAACGACAACAATAACAAGCACAAGAACAACAACAACAACAACAACAAGATCAAGAACAAGAACAAGAACAAGAACAACAACAACAACAACTACAACAACAAGAACAACAACAACAACAAGAACAACAACAACAACAATAATAATAATACTATTATTTCATAAAAGTTCCAAATGACAACCACATATAAAATCCTTTTTTCCCGATTTACTGTACTAATTTTAAATATAAAATCCATAAAAAAATCACGAAATATTAAAAATATACAAAAACTATATTCTTTTTAATTTTTATTTTTAATTTGAATTGATCCAAATCCTTATATGATAGATGTTTTTTGAATTTCAAAGTGATGACAATTTGTCACGACCTAGACCGCCGAGATTGACATCCACACTAATCCTCCGGTGGGAGAACCATTACTTCAACCCAACTAAGCAATTTAACAAAAACTAGGCATTTAAAGATACGAAAGCAGGTTTAAATGACTAAACAAAATACAGAGTTCTCATAAACTCCAAAGGTCTAAAAAGCCAACCAATGCGGAAATTCAACCCCAAGAACTGAAAGTCATTGTACCAAAACTCTAACGATTAACAAGTCTAAAATAAAGGGGGTGAAACCCCGAAAGCTAAACCTAACAACTTAAACAAATAGTCTGAGTCCGAAAAGAGTGGACTAAACAAGAAGGATCCATGGCAGCCTGAAAGAATTGGCTCACCCTTGAATTCGGTCACAATCAATAGTCTCCTACTGAGTTCTGTGAGTAGCCGCCTGAAGATGCCTTGTACTCAACAAAGAAAGATCAAGTGCAGTATCAATACACAAAATAAAGTCTATTGGTAGGATCACACGACTACTCCCATAAGCACAATATACAACAAACGATTACAACATAGTAAGCACAAATACACAAAATACATAGATTAGTTCTCATTTTAGGAGGAACATACAATTCCCCAATATCAATGACAGGTAAACAATAACATAACAATCACAAGTGGTCCTCTCATGGAACCCACATCCAAACTATTAGTGTGTAGGAACGTGACACCCGATCCAATATACATGTGTCGGAATGTGACACCCGATCTAATATATATTTCGAAACGTGACACCCGATCTAATATATGTGTCGGAACGTGACACCTGATCCAGTCAGCACAACCATAATCACAAGCACATCCATAGTCAACAATACTCAAATCATACAAGCAAGCAACAAGTTCATGACATGTATTGTTCACACGTCATCATTTCATTAGATTGATTCGCATTCCCTATTCACATACATGCACACATACAATGAAGAAATTATCCGGCATATATCACACAACATGCAATCAAACCATCACCTACCTCGAAACCAAAATTGATTACTCCTAAGACACTTGAGCCTTCCCTTTCCAGAGTCTTTCAGCTTGTTCTTGGTCTAAAACAAGTAATTTAACGCAAGAATCAATAAGCAAGGCTAATTTACCCTGATTATAACAAACTTAATAACCAAAGACCAAACCCCTGATCCTAAGGTTCAGCTAAGGCTTTTTCCCACCATCAACTTCAACCAAAACCCTCTTCCAACGATAATTACCCAAGATTCTAAGTTCTAGGAATTGAAATATGGATTAGGAGAGTAAAATCCTTATCCTTAGCACTAAAAATCATGGAAAATTGTCAAGAAATTACCCTGGGTCATCCCTTAGCTCGTAAGAACGAAGTTTTACAGAAAATAATGAAATTGGGGGTTTTCCCCGATTTAAGCCGCGACTGACCTACCAACAACACACTTTCAAACTAGAATGTTCTAAAATTACCCTTTCATGCCAAGATCTGTTTCGGGAGTTCTACTCGCCCGAATTTAATTCCTTAAAGTCATACGAACTCCTTAACATCTTGGCAATCTACTCATGTGATAAAATTCATAATTAGATCCCCCATTCATTACAAGATTTCCCTAGACTTCACCTGACTCAGATTTCTTCCAAGTCTGGCCTAGGCTAGAAATTTCCAAGTTACTACTTAGAAGTTTTCTTGCCTAAAATCATTACCTATTGGCTTTTCCATAATGATGGGAACATCTCGTTACAATAGATACCAATTTACCCATCACTCATCCCCAAGTGATACCAATTTACCCATCACTCATCCCCAAGTGACAACTAGGAGTAAAAGGGCTAAAGAAAGAGTAGTGTAGTACCTGAGTTGTCGAATAACTGGGGATATTTGTCTCGCATGTCCTTCTCGGTTTCCCAAGTAGCTTCCTCAACCGGATGATGCTTCAATTGAACTTTCACAGACTTTATCTCCTTGTTCCTCAGCTTCCGTATATCGCAATCCAGAATTGCCACCGGTTCCTCCTCATACTAAAAGTCTTTGTCTAACAAAACTGAATTCCACTTTATAATGTAATCTCTGTCCCCATGATACTTTTTCATTGTGGACACATGGAACACTGGATGGACTCCAGATAGGCTAGGAGATAAAGCCAACCTATAAGCCACTAGCCCTACACAGTCAATAACCTCAAATGGACCAATGTATCGAGGACTACGCTTACCCTTCTTACCGAATCTCATCACCCCTTTATGGGTGATACTTTTAGAAGAACTTGCTCACCAGCCTGAAATGTCATGTCCCTTATCTTACGGTTCACATACTTTTTCTGTTGACTCTGGGCTACTAGAAGCTTACCTTGGATGCTTCTTATCTTATCCTGAGCATCCTTCAAAAAATCAACCCCCACAGGTTTCACATCTCTATCCTCAAACCACCCTATGAATGATCTACATCCTCTCCCATAAAGTGCCTCGAACAGTGCCATGTCAATGCTAGAGTGGTAATTGTTATTATAGGAGAACTAACACGAAGGTAGGAACTTATACCAATGCCATCCAAAGTCAATCATACATTCCCTCATTATGACCTCTAACACTTGAATAGTTCTCTCTGACTGTCCATCAGTCTGTGGATGGAAAGTTATGCTAAAAGTGAGTTAAGTGCCCAACTCCTCATGTAATTTTCTCCAAAACTTGAATGTGAACTGCGTACCACGGTCTGAGATGATAGAAAGGGGCACCCCATGCAACCTCACTATCTCTTTCACATAAACCTTAGCCAACTGCTAAGTATTATAGTCCATTTTGACTGGAATGAAGTGGGATGAATTAGTCAGTCTATCAACCACCACCCAAATGGAGTCAAACTTTCCCAGAGTCTTGGGAATACCTAGCACGAAATCCATAGCTATCCTTTCCCACTTCCATTCCAGAATTGACATTCACTGAAGCAAACCTACATGCCTTTGGTGCTCATACTTTACCTTCTAACAGTTTTGGCACTTAGCCACAAACTCAACTATGCCTTTCTTCATACCAGACAACCTATAAAGTCGTTTCAAATCTCGGTACATCTTGGTCACACCCGCATGAATGGAATACCACAAACCATGGGATTCTGTCAACATTTTCTGAATTAAGTGATCTATTCAGGGAACACAAATTCTTTCCTTAAACATGAGCACACCTCCCGCATCAGGAACCACATCTTGTGCTTTACCAGGCACTATCTTCTTTCTGAGCTCATTCAAACTATCATCCCCAAACTGTTTGGTCTTGATCTCCTCAATGAATATGGGTCTAATCTAAATGTTAGCTAAAACTCCACCCTTTCTCTGAAATGCCCAACTTCATGAACTTAGACTCCAAGGTATTAATCTCTATGGCCAAGGGTCACTTGGACACCCCCTAACAAGCTAAACTACCTATACTTATCGTCTTCTAGCTTAGTGCGTCTGCCACCACATTAGCCTTACCCGGATGATACTGGATGGTAACATCATAATCCTTGAGTAACTCCATCCACCTTCTCTGCCTCAAATTCAGGTCCCTTTTAGTGAATACATGATGTAAACTATGATGATCAATAAATACCTCACACTTGACACCTGATGCTTATCATGACCAACGACACTAACCTATGGTACGAGTGTCTACGATCATCAATAATATAGTAACCCAGCTAAAGGTTGGGGTCGTGTCCCAAGGGAGTGGTTTGAGAATTGATAGAAAAATTAAATATAGTTCTAACTAGTCGTATCTAAAGACATTAACGAGTTAAAACATAGTAAATTAAAGGGGGTGACACAAAAGTGTCAAATATCGATTTGGGGGTTTGTCACATTTAGTAAAAACAACAAAAATAAGAAGAAAATCAAGTATGGGTAAGAATTCTTGGGGTATGACCGCAATACAGGTTGAGATAAGAAGTTGGGTACATGCCTTTGAAAGGAAATTTGTAAGATAATGGTGACTAGGCTAAGCTTTAAATGGAAATAAGCTCCGTCTCGGGCAACTTACCCCGTTTCAAATGAGTTCCTCTCGGACACCCATTTGCCGCATGAAGACCAGCGTACGCCTTACCCCACTCACTTTCTCGAGCTGAGTATCAGGATATGGAACTAGGGTTCACCCTCTCGGGCTAAACTTCATGTTGACCCATTCCTTAGGCCATCAGTCTAGTGGTCTTAGTTTCGCGACCTCCCTCTCGGGCAAGCCAAAAACACATGGGTGGCTTTGTATTTGCATTTACAAACCGTTTAGGTTAAACCACAACCACTAGGTGAAATCACCACCAAACTACATCTAACCTATCAGTAAGCAAGACCCAAAAATAATATCAACTCATATTTGCTAAATCACACCCCAAGAATAGGGTTTTTTAGCCACACATCATGAAATAACAAAATATACCTAAAATGATAGTGAAATCAAATGGGTATAAGAAATTAAACCTTGATTTAAGCAAAGGAAAAAGAATGGAGAAGACCCACTCCAACTTGGGGAAGATGAAACCCTTCTTTCTTCAAGTCTCCCACAAAACCCTCTCCAAACTTGAAAGAAAAATATCCAAAAAGTACTATTCTATTCTGGAAATTAAAATTAATGTTCGACTCCCTAAAATTAATAAATAAGTTTAGTATTTATAGACTTCAAAAAATAGCACTGGCGGATCTTTCGGCGAAGTTAGTCGACGTCGCCGAATGACTCGGCGACTCGCCCTTCTTCTGTTTCATTGCCGTTTCATGCTTGCCTTCAGCATCTTCACATTCTGGACCATTGGGCGGTATAATACTGCTTCACAGAACTATTCGGCAAAGCGCCAACTGCTCCGTTTATCGCCTTTTTGATCCTCTTCATTCAGGGTTTCGCGTACTAGAACAAAGGGAGGAATCTGTCCCTTTGGCAACTAGCCAAGTGTGCTCGACGTAGCTTAGGCTTCAACTTCTTCGTTCTTTTCATCCTTTTTGTTCCTTTTTGCGCCTAAGTGTCCATGCTTTCATTAAAACTTTAAATACCTGAAACTTAAGAGTTATCATCAGATATTTAGACAAAATAAGCATTCAAGGACACTATTCTTATCAAAATAAAGCCCTAAATGAGTCCAATTACTGGACTCATAAACACCCCTAACTTAATCTTTTGCTTGTCCTCGAGCCAACTCAAGTTCAACCATTCAAAAAGGGTGTCTTAAACAGTGTTACACAAGATTCAATCATGAATGCACACAACAAGACTCAATTTACTTGTACAAGGATCAATTGTGTACTCAAAGATTCAGGTTGTGACACACCATTACCAAAGATTCCCATGCTCGCAATACTTGCTACTTGTGCAAGTTCAAGCGCAACAAAAAATATCTACATGCCCTCACATAAAGAATGAAGAATGATTCCATATTCACACATAGAGGTTAATCAATTCAAGTTCAGGAATCATATGCAACCCTCACACTAAAAAAAGAGGAACACAATAAATGTTTTCACCCATAGGTTTGCCCTTACTTTCCAATCGACTTTTAATTCGGTTTACTCAAGATCAAAAAGGTCTTTCTAAGGTTTGTAATGGGGCTGAGTGTAAAGGTATGGTCATTTAGGCTCAATGACTTTTTCTTCATGGGATGTGGTATTCTCAAGGCATTCCCTTATTTTCCTTTATCAATTCTTTTTCTAGTGCTTCTAAGTCTTCTTTTTATTCACCTTCATGGATTTGCTTGGAAACTTGATTTTCTTCGTACTTTATTCCACTTTTTTTTTTGAATTAAAGGAGTTTCCACTTATGCAATACCATTGGTTAGGGGGGACTCTTTCTTGCACTTCTTGACTTCTCCTTTTCCTTTTCACCACACCCCCAACTTAGGCTTTTGGCCTAAGTTGGGTATTCACTAAATCACAAATTGAGAGGATTATAGGTAGTGGGTCAAGTAAGGTCTAGGGTTCATCACGGTTCTTCCAAAGAAAGGTAAGGCTCAAAGGGTGTTAAAAAGAGTTTCACACAATATGTCAAATCTGGCTCATAATCTTTAAAGTTGCCTGAGATCATTTCGAGAGGACACCTTTCTAAATCAATCAGACTAATAGGGTAAATTCTAGGTTTATTCATGCATGGTTCAAAGCAAGCTAATCACACAAGGCATCGACACTTAAGTCAAACAAGACTACACACTCTCGCTAGTGTGTAATGGTCATCACAAGAGAATCAATTCGATAACTGGCTAATCACAATGAGATGCAAAGAGTTCACATATTGTCTATGCAACTTCATTTGGCCTCATCCTAGCCGTACATTCATGTTCATTTAATTGAGAGAACTATTCAAGTGATCGGTATTGATCAAATCCGAGACTTAATTTTTTGCAAAAGAACATCCACATTCACTTCATGAGGGGTAGCAAAAACGTGCGAAAAATTCAAAAAATTTCGAAAGGGTCAAAATCATTCAAAATCATTTTGCAATTAAAAGTAAACGGAGCCATGAGCTCAAACAATCGCAAAGCAATTTTAAAAACACAACTAAAATAGATAACCCAAATGTACACAAAACACGAATATTCATATCAAGCAAACAAAGGGTGAAGCCTCACCCCACCTCAAATAAAAAGCAATTTGTCGTCAAATGCAAATAATAAGAATCCAAAAGTAGATGTAAGCAAGGTAGAGAGGAGGATGGAGAAAGGTCTTGTTTACGCAGTCTCTCTATCTGCTGAGACATTAGTGCCCGATGCATCTCCCTGACGTGAAACAATGGTCCCCGAGTTATTGTTGTGCTGATCCTCATTGTTTGCCTCTGCCATGGCCTCTGCAGCAAGATTAGCTGCAATCATCTGATCTATCTCATGAGCTGCTCCGAAGGCCCATATTGCATTAACTAAACCTCGAGCCCATAGAGCCACATTAGGGTCGATGGGAATTCGTCTCTTTGCCCTGGCTTCCTGGTTATATTTCCATTGTTTGGCTAGCTCTATTTTTTTTCATTGTCTTTAAATTTGCGTGCTCTTATGTGCCTGGGTGGATCATTTCTCCCTACAACTTTTGGTGTAGCCATTTCTGCAAAGACTTCAAGGCTAAGTTCAATAATAATTCAAATAGGAGCAAAAGAGTGTCTCTGATTTTGGACTCACTTAGCCAAGCTAGTCGGCGAAGTGTTAATCCTGGTAGGAGAATTGTTGAAAAATGATGTGCAAATAATATAGGACGCATATAAAGGGCGAACAAGTGATCTGTCGGCGAGTCGCCGAGAGCAAAAATCACAGGTCAATCAGTACATAAAGTATTCAGTTAAAAAGGGGAAATGGGGGTGCTAGGCGAACCGCCGAGTAGCTCAAATCTCGCCGATCAGCTCAACGTGTCTACTTTCAACCCAACATTTAAAATTTCACCCGCAACCCCAGATAATGCAACTTACGCTTATATAACTCAAGTTCAATGAAAATCCTTAGAAAGTTCTACTCCTACATCATAATCGAGAATATATGCAATCCCAATAACTTAGAGACTCAGTCGAGGTTTTATACTATCAATCGTTATGTGAATGAGTACAAATGCTGATAAAATAACTGAGGGGTTCGATTACCAACCTTTGGTGCTGATTTAGATAGTACCGACGTGCTAGGCGGCAATGCAATCCAAATTCGAACACAATCCGACACTTAAAATACTTTCAAAATGCAAGAAATACAAGGCTAGACTGCGGATGTGAGTTTGATAGGATGAAGCAAGGAGAGAATATGAATGAGATAGACTTTTAAACCTGTGGCTTGCAAAAACTGTCTAGTTCCCTCTAATTTGGCGATTGTTAGTCAAGTTCACCCATTCACTCGGTGAACCGCCAAGTGTCTAGTTTCTTCGCCAACTGTAACAGGTTCTGCAGCTTATGTGAGGATTCCAATCTACAGTTTTAATCGAGGTTGCCAACATAGTCGGCGATGCGCCACTAATTTTCTTCAGACCGCCGAGCTTTACAGGATTCAAGTTGATGGTGCCTTAAATTAGACAGTGGAAAGAGTCGTGTTTGCCGATCTTGTAGGTGATTCGCCAACTGGTCTTGTTGCTTGCTACCATATACTATTTCAATCACCTTCCTTGATTTAACCTGTACAAACAACACACCATTATTCTAACATAGTAATAAAAACAGTAAAACCTTGGGTTGCCTCCCAAGAAGCGCCTTATTAAATGTCGTGGCTCCACGCGAGTCCTTTCTCACTACCCATTGGTTGGTTTGGCCCTAGTGTCACTAGGTAACCCTAATAGTTCGTTTGAGTGGAGAGAAGGCACTGCATAAGTCAGGAGTGTCCTAATTAGTTAGATCGATCTAGAATGAGAGCCAACCATTTGATTCAACACTGCAATACTTTCCGTCATCTCTTCCAACAGTCGATCCTGTTCGGTGACCTTTTGGAGAATGATTTAGAGTGTGTCCTCTACACGATTGTCCTCCATGTCTCTAGACTGCTTCCTCTTGCGAGGAGGTATGTACCTCCCGAAACTCTTACACTGGTTTTCCACCTCTGTTATTCTGGTGTCCAACTCATTCAGCTGAGTTACCAGTGTGGTTAACTCGAAGTCTCTGTTGACTTCTTGGCTCGAATCCTCCGAGTTGCCACCATTCCCAACGTCCATCTTCGAGGAACCTGCCTACACCAACAAATTGAAAGAAAATAAAACTAAAATTAAGGTTAGTAAACCACCACTAAAAAGAACAAAAAATCTACTAATCTAAAAATTCTCAAATAACACCACTCCCCGGCAGCGGTGCCATTTTGATGCTTATCGTGACCAATGTCACTAACCTACGGTGCGAGTGTTTACGATCGTCGATAATATAGTAATCCAACTAAAGGTTGGGGTCATGTCCCAAGGGAGTGGTTTTGAGAATTAATAGAAAAATAAAATTTAGTTCTAACTAGTCGTAGCTAAAGACATTAACGAGTAAAAACATAGTAAATTAAAGGGGGTGACACAAAAGTGTCAAATATCGATTTGGGGGTTTGTCACAATTAGTAAAAACAACAAAAATAACAAGAAAATCAAGTATGGGTAAGAATTCTTGGGGTATGACCGCAATACAAGTTGAGATAAGAAGTTGGGTATATGCCTTTGAAAGAAAATTTGTAAGATAATGGTGACTAGGCTAAGCTTTAAATGGAAATAAGTTCCCTCTCGAGTAACTTACCTCGTTTCAAATGCATTCCTCTTGGACACCCATTACCGCATGAAGACTAATTTATGCCTTACCCCACTCACTCTCTTTAGCTGAGTGTTAGGATATGAGACTAGACTCACCCTCTCGGGCTGGACCTCATGTCGACCCACTCTTTAGGTCATCAGTCTAATGGTCTTGGTTTCGCGACCTCCCTCTCGGGCAAGCTGAAAATACATGGGTGGCTTTGTATTTGCATTTACAAACCCTTTAGGTTAAACCACAACCACTAGGTGAAATCACCACTAAACTACATCTAACCTATCAGCAAGCAAGACCCAACAATAATATCAACTCATATTTGCTAAATCACACACCAAGAATGGGGTTTTTTAGCCACAGATCATGAAATAACAAAATACACCTAAAATGATAGTGAAATCAAATGGGTATAAGAAATTAAACCTCAATTAAAACATGAACAATTAATTCAACCCACTTCAAATCAAAAAAAAATTTAGTAACTAACAACACCCATTAGCTAATGAACACATTCAGCTACATAATCACACCCCCAAGAATGGGGGTTTTAGCCGAACATAGTTAAGAACAAGAAATTGTTACCAACTAAGTTCTCCATCAAATTTGACAACGATCCACAAGTCTCCAAATGCTCAAATTAAAGTTACAAATCTCACATTCTCTAAATCCTTCCTCAAAAATATAAAAATAATGTTCTAGAATGTAAAATGTCAAAAACCCGGAAGTTAGCAATGTGTGTAATGTTTCAGAACTGTTCAACCTCTTTTGAAAATTGCATACATAAGTTTTCAAAATTTTAGCACGAAGTCCACTCAGCGAAGTAAGTCAGGCTCGGTGACCTGATCAACGATGCGATGAGTGCTCCCTTTTTTGTCTTTTTGGCGTGTCTTTCCACCAACTCTTTCTGTAACTTTAGGCGAAGTAGGTCGGAATCGCCGACATGATCGGTGACGTGCCGAGAGCTCCTCTTCTCGCCTTCTTGACATGGCTTTGCACCACCTCTTTCTGTAACTACAGACATGCTAAATTGCCATCGCCGGTCTCGTCAACGTGTCGTTGAATTGCTTCTTTGTTAACCAAGTTGGTTTTGTCCATGGGCTGGCATACTGGAATTTTAGGTGAGCTAATGGTCTACTCGGTGACTCCTCAAGTGTCTTTGGCGAGTACCAGCTTTGCTTTCCTTCAACTTTTCAGCTTTTTCGCTTCTGTTTGCCTCGTAATGTCCTTGCCTTGATCTTTTGCCTTCATTGCTGCATATTAACATTTGAACATCACTTATGAGCATAAAATAAGCATTGAGGACACTATTTTCCAAAATATTACGCCCTAAATGATTCAAAATCCCCGACTCATCACTACCCCATAAAACTCAACAAACACACAACTACACATATCCACATTCCCATCTATAAGATACACGAAAAAAGTGAGAATTCTATTTGAGATTCGATCGTAGCTTCAATCAATATTTGATTCTTTGTTTCTTTCAGAAATTGTGAGCAAATTGAAAATTATTGTGGTACATTTTAATCTTCTATATCAATATATTGGAGAATACTTTGGCCTCATCTTAAAGATCAAGTTTTAACGTTCATTTAACTCATTTCATGTTTGTTAGTATAGTGTTTTGATAGATTTATTACTCTTTTTTAATGTGTGATTTTATTTTAGTTTTCTTTGTTAGTTTATTAATTTTCTTGATGCAATACTAATAGTAAGTATATCTTTTATTTAAATTAATCTTTCATATTTTAATAATTACTTTGCGAAAAAATATAATCAAAAGAAAAATGCAACATATTTTGACAAGAAATGCAAAAAAATAGAGTTTTAATTGAATGTTAAATGGATAAGACTCATAATTATTAACAATAATATAAATATATTGGCAATGAAGATATATTGTGGTTCAAATTGTTCCTTGTCTGTACATATGGTGGATATTATTAAGGTCATTTTTTTACTTGTTTTTTTAAAACAAATTAGTTGGTTGCTGATTTGGTTTAGTTATTTCGTTCCTCTTTTAGTTAATTTAATTATTAAACACTAGAGTAATGGAAATTAAGAAAAAAAAAGAGTTAGACGGGTTTAAGTTGACCTTTTGTAATTAATTTTGGTCACTAGTATAACATATTTCGTTGATGAATTATATATGTACCTAGTCACAACAACTAACTTTTAACCAAAAAAAAAATGATTTAGAGCCTCTAGAATTTTATGGAATATTTTGAATTTTAAATAATTTTGATGGTTAAATTTCCTTAAATTGAATCATTAGGAACATGATTAGTCTCAATAATAATAGGTAAACTTTCCTACTAGAAAATAATACACAAATTTTAGACATAAAAATATAAACAAATAAATAATTTATAGAAAGATTGGAAAGTGTTGCTACCAATACACCACACATAATAAAAAAAAGACAATTTTAACAGTTTAAAATAAATTTAATCAAAGAAGGTGGGTAATAAGCATTTTATTTAAACTCATAAACATAATATATCTAAAATTTAATTCAAGCCAGATATAAGTCAATAAAGCGGTCGTGCTTGAACCACAGGACTCAGGGGGTGCCTGATACCTTCCCATCGGTCATTAGAATTTTTTACCTAAATTTCTAGTTCGCAGACCAAAAATAAATAGAGTCATTTCCTTTTGATTATGGATTTAAATAAAGTGACTTGTATAACATCCCGCATTAGAAAGAGCTAAATATAGAAATAACTAATTTGGAAAGAGCCAATTTGAGTTTTGTTCAAGTTATGCTTAAGTTATGAGTTTTGGATAACCCTCAAACGACCATAACATTCAGAGCAGGATGCGTTAGGTGGACCATAAGATATCAAATGAAAGGTCTTGGAATCCTTTTTCCAACGCCACCGAGTTAGCTAATTTTTTAGTTCGGATAAGGGAGATATGGTCATTTCAAATCTGCATGTCCAGTTAAAGAAACTTACCCAAAAATATGAGAGGTATTTTGGTCTTTTCCTTACCCTGCCAGCTTAAAATGAATTTTGGTAATATTTAGGGGTCTAAACTGATTTGGTTCAGTTTTACAAATCCTAATTTATGCTAGGGTTTTGAGAGGAGTTCAAGAAGAGGAGAAAAGGAGAAGAGTTCAAGGCATTCTTCGTGTTTTCTTGTGAATCGAGGATCGTTTCACCAAGGGTTTGATCCCTAAGAGGTATGCGAGTTCTCAAAGTGTTGGTTTCGTTCACCCACACGCCAATCATGCTATTTACTGCAAATTTTGTTCGTGAAGTTTAAGGATTTCTGTTCTTGAAGAATTTTCTAGAATTTCATTTGTAATCTTGATTGTTGGGGTTTTGATGAGTTCTTGAGGTAAGGGTTAGTAGTTTGAGGGTTGTTTTGAGTAAATTATCGTGTACTAATGTTGGGTATTCGAATCTAAGTGAGTGGAGAAGAAACCATACAATTTTAGGTGAATTAGGATCAAAAAATGAGAAAGAAAATTCATCGGGTTATCTGAGCAGGGGGCTGGCGCGCTGCGCTAGGAGTGCACCACAAGAGGGGTTCTATAGTTTTGGTCCTGGGGCACCGCGCCACTCTGTGTGCCCCAAACACCCTTTCAATAGTTCAGGGGTTGGCACCCCGCGCCACTCAGTGCGCCAGTGTCGCCAGGTCCCCTACCCTTTCGTCCTTATTTTTGTATGAGTTACCTCGAATTGTACCAATGTTTTTACTTGATATCCACAATCTTATTACATATAGATATCAAGAGATCATTCATAACATGAATCATATCCTTGAATACATTATTCAAATTCAAGGTAGAGTTAAGAGTTAAGTCTTGGGAGTTCTTCGGAGTCATTTTAAGAAGTCTTTCACAATCATTTTTAAATTTGTTTTAAGACTTGAGTTCTTGAGTATGAGGATGAGAGAGTTAAGTTTCATTTTTTTCAAATTTAATATATGGAACTAAGTATTCCCAAGAGTAAATGTTTTCACATTTAAGATGGGAGGAAACACCGATTTCCAAAAAAGTTCATGAGTAGTTTTAGTACTATCTCTTTTAAGAGAAAAGTTTTTGAGTAATAATCTCAAACCAAATAAAGATTTATGTTTTTAAATATATGAGCTAGTTATATTTTGGGAGTAGTATTGAGCACCGATATGGAGACGAATTCAAATAACTCAAAGTTCTCATAAACCATGTAGCCAACGTGGGTAGAAAGGGTCATACTTTTTAGATGATTCCTTATTTCTTTTTAGCATAGACTAGTGGATCCACTTAGTTAGTAGGTCTTATACCCCAGCAAAGTATAAGACAGTTCTGGAAGCGTAGGCGAGACGATGTACCATCACATAGCTCATACTGATGGTATTCTTGCATACAAACTGAGTTAAATTGTATTTTGTAATACATTGAGTTGTTATCTACTATTTTAAAATTTTGTCTTTGTAATGAATCTTTACTACTGCTTTATATTCAAATGAGTTGAGTAAGTTGAGTATCCTTCAGGTTGACTTGAGTAGAGACGAGGTAAGTGTTTCTTCAGTTCCAGTTCAAGCTTATGTATTGTTTCGGATTTCCCCTTGCATGCTCGTACATTCCATGTATTGACGCCATTTTTCCTGCATCTTTTATGATGTAGATACATGTAACCATTATCATCTACCAGCGCTTCGTTGATTTAGTCGAGTTCCAGATTTGTTTGGTAAGCCTCATTGCTTCGGGAGGATCCCATCATTATTTTCCAGTATTTCAATTTGTTAAGATGATCGGGGGTCTTTTCCCGATATCCCTCATAGTATTAGAGGCGTTATAGATAGATAGACAGTAGTAGTTCATGAGTCTTGTTCATTTCAGTTGATATGTTCTAGACTTGAGTTTCTCTTGAGGCCAGTTGAATGTTTCTCTAAACATTTTTGAGTTATCATTTTGAGATATTTGAGTTAAAATTTATCTTTAGAGTTTATTCCATGTTGAGTAAGTCTTCCGCTGAGAGTTGAGCCAAGCCAAGGGTTTGCTTGGGGCGAAGAATGGTTCTCGAGTGCCAGCCACGTCTAAGGTGTAGGCTCGGGGTATGACAAACATGGTATCAGAGCACTGAGTTCAAGAGTCCTAGTGTGTCTATGAAGCCTTGTTTGTAGAGTCCTAGTTATCGGTGTGAAGCGCTCCACATCTATAATTAGGAGGCTGCAAAATTTAGGAACTATCTCGTTTCTTTCATACTCTTTTTCGTGTGATAAAGTTCAACTTTATAAAGTTTCACTCTAATTCGTGCTTGCGTGTATCTTTCAGATCATGCCTCCATGAAGAGTTGTTTGAGGTGGTCCCACTAGGAGGAATGTTGAACCTCAGGATCAAGGTGTAACATCCCAAATTCGGAATGAGGTAAAACAGCAAATTCAGGAAGTTACAGGTGCCAACCAATGCCAGCCAACCACGGGCCGTGGTTGGAACCACGGACCGTATGTTGGTCTGTGGTTGGTCATCCCAACTAAGACTCAAGCCCCAGAACCGCGGCCTGACCAACGGACCGTCGGTCAAACCACGGTTCGTGGTTAGGGGTCCGTAGGTCAGGGCCCTAAAACCCCCAAAATCTCTGAAGTTAGCGACAGACTACCAGGACGGACCGTCGGTCATTCTATGGTCCATCGATCAGGGGTCTATGGTTCGTTACTGACAGTTAATTTACGGGCACCTGGGTCTTTTCTGGTTTTAATTAAATTGAAGTGGTGTCCTTTTACCCAAGCCTAGGACACCTATATAAGTATTTTTAAGCCCAAATTCCCCCATTCAAGTCATTATTTTCAAAACCCAAAATAAATCCCAAGTTGTTCCTCTCAAATATTCTCTCTCTAGAAAGTGGAAGAAGAAGGAATAGTTGAAGTTAGGGTCAAGTTCAAATCTTAATTCCTCAAGCATTTGTGGGCTTTGTGATGAAGGTATGATGGCTTTTCATCCATGGAGCCCCTTAAGATTCCCCAATTTTGAAGTATAATTTCCCTAATTCTAGTTAGGGTTTCTTCTAATAGTGTGGGTATCGATGAATATGGATCCAAATGAGTGGATTATGATTGTTTATGATTGAATAGAGTAGAATCAATGATTTTAGAATGAATTTATATGTACACATGCCTAGCCAATGATTCTAAGATGAATTTGATATATGTGGGTTTTACTCCATGAAAGGGGAAATGGAGGATTTAGATGTACTCATATAGGATTGATATGGTACATTATAGATTGCTTGAGATTAAAGCATAAATGATGAATTATGATTAGAATTGTATTTAGATTGAGGCATGTATAATGAATTGTGATTATTAGGGCTCTGAGAGTAAAGCTTATATTATAAATTGTTGATCATTGATGTAATTGTTGTGGAAGGGATAGTTCCCACATGAATTGCTCAAGTTTAAATGTGAAAGGTTTTCTCACATTGAATGATTCTAGGTTGAAAGGATTGCTCACCTAATATCAATCTAGACTAAGAGACTAATTAATTGATGAGGCTATAGGCGACTACCCTTGACCTCCATATGAAAAGGATATGAGGTGATTTACCATACTGCCTCCCCACGTTTCTTTTTTGATGATTGGAAATGGAGGCGAGTACCCATGATCCTTATAGAATGATGTGGAGGTGAGTACCCGTGTCATATGATGTTGGTCTTGAAGGTAAGTACCCACGATCCTAAAGTAAGCAAGGCAAGAGGCGAATACCCATTCACTTTTATAGTTAGGCAAAGAGGCAAATCCCCATGTCTTTAAAAGTAAACATGGATAATGTGAATTATGTTTGAAAAATGAAAAGCTTTGATTGTTTTTTGAGTTGCCTTCCATGATGTAAGTATGACTAGAAGCAGATGACCCAAGTCTTGACTAAGGATAAGTTGAGGTTACTTAAAGAAGTATTCCTCCTTTGTTATGATGTTTTATGTGCATTGATTATGCTTATGACTTATATTGTCTAACTCTTAGGCTTATGTTGATGTTTATGCAAGCTACCATATTTAGTACATGTTTGTACTAATGCATACTCTTGCCTACATTTCTTATCTGAATGTAGGGTTCGGTGATATCAACTCTCACCTACGTGGCTAGAATCATAGTAGAGCAAGAATTGAAGATTGGTGAGTCCCCATAGCATTTGAGGATTTGACCATAATTTCCCTTGTGTCTTTCATTTTGATGTTTTGAATATTATTATATGTGTCCCAATGATTCTAAAGGTTTAGATGGTTTGAGAAAAAGTGTATTAGACATCTGCTTCATTTTATAAAGACTTTGATTGTGTTGAAAATGTTTTTAAATTTACGCTCTTTTTCTATTACTTTATGTTATGATATGCTAAGTGGCTTGTATGAGGCCTCTTGGGGTCTTGTATGCCTTGTTATATCTAGGGAGTACCCTTGGGTCATGACACAAGGGGTACCCAATGCACCTGAAGTGCAACCCCCGGGTGAGGTCACTAATGCTAAATTACAGGATGCTATCCAGATGTAGAGTCAAGTGGTGACTAACCAAGCTGGACAACAAAGAGGGAATCGACAGGATGTGGGTGATACGTCTAGAATCCATTAGTTCTTAAGGATGAATCCTCCGAACTAGATCGGTTCAGTTTTCATTGAGGATCCAGAAAACTTTATGGAAGAGTAACAGAATGTGTTTGTGGTGATACATGTTGATGATGTTGAGCGAGTGGAACTAGATGAATACCAATTGAAGGGTGTTTCTAGTGTTCGGTTAGATCAACGAAAGAAGGGTAGAGCTGAAGGTTCACCAATTGTGAGTTGGGCTATGTTCGAAGAGGCCTTCTTGGGGCATTTCTTTCCCCGTGAACTGAGAGAGGCAAAGGTAAGGGAAGTCCTCACTCTTAAGAAGGAATCCATGAGTGTGCATGAGCATAGCCTTAAGTTCACCCAATCGTCTTGTTATGATCTAGAGATGGTTGTTAATATGAGGAGTAGGATGAGTTTGTTTGTTTCGGGTTGTCTCGTCTATCTAGCAAAGAGGGTAAGGCTGCAATGTTTATAGGGGACATGGACATAGCAAGGGTGATGATCCATGTGCAATTGGTTGAGGAAGATAAGTTGAGGGATAGAGAAGAGCTTCGAAATAAGAAAGCTAAGACGATAGGAAATGAGTCCGGGTAGCAGAAGAGTAATGCAAACCGGTCATCTTTCCATCATAAACCAAATGGACCTGCTCCATAATCTGGTAGTGCACTTGCACCAGGGAACCGAGGTGAGTCTAAGAATCAGAATTCACATAATTTTAGAGCTAGACCTGCACAGTCTTAAGGTAGTGTGGCACAAGGAGGTAATGGGACTCCTGCATGTGCTAAGTATGGCTGCAACCACTCATGAGTGTGTCATGATGGCTTCACTTGTTTCTTCAAGTGTGGTTAGAATGGTCACTTCATGAAAGAGTGCCCTAAGAACAGGCAGGGTGGTGGTAATGGGGACAATAGAACCCAATATTCTTCAGCGGCCCCACCAAGAAGAGCTGCACCTAGAAGATATAATTTAGGGACATGCGGAGGAGAAAATCGTATGCCTGATATCACCAGTCTCCAAAAGAAAGAGAATTTGCCAGATGTAGTCACTGTATGATCAAACTATTTACTTTTGATGTATATGCTTTGATAGATCCAGGAGCGAGTCTATATTTTGTGACTCTTTATATTGCTATGAATTTTGATATTCTTCCTAAGCAACTTCTTGAGCCCTTCAGTGTTTCTACACCTGTTGATGAGTCTATTCTAGTTGAGAGAGTTTATCATGATTGTACCATTTTTTTTAATTAGAAGAACACCATGGCTGACTTAGTCGAGTTAGACATGGTAGATTTTGATGTTATTCTAGGTAGGACTGGCTTCATACCTGTTATGCCGCAGTTGATTGTAGGACTCGAGTAGTTAAGTTCCAGTTTCCTAATGAGCCAGTTATTGAGTAGAGGAGTAACTCAGCAGTGCCTAAGGGTTATTTTATTTTGTACCTTAAAATGAGAAAGTTAGTTTCCAAGGGGTGTGTCTATCACTTAGTCTGAGTTAATGACTCTAGTGTTGAGACATCACGTATTCAGTCAGTTCTAGTTGTGAGTGAGTTTCCAGAAGTCTTTCTAGATGATCTTCCCTGAGTCACTCCTGAGAGAGAAATAGACTTTGGTATAGATATTCTTCTTGATACTCGTCCTATCTCTATTCCACCATATAGAATGGCTCCAGCTGAGTTAAAAGAGTTAAAAGAGAAGTTGAAAGATCTTCTTGAGAAATGCTTCATTCGACCAAGTGTCTCACCTTGGGGCGCCCCGGTCTTATTTTGTGAGGAAGAAAGATAGTTCACTTAGGATGTGTATTGATTACCATTAGTTGAACAAGGTTACTATCAGAAATAAGTATCCTCTTCTTAGAATTTATGATCTTTTTGATCAACTTCAGGGTGCCACTTGTTTTTTTCTGATATACCTCAGATCAGGCTATCAACAATTGAGAGTAAGAGAAAGTGACATTCCTAAGATAGCATTCAGGACCCATTATGGTCATTATGAGTTTTTGGTCATGTCATTTGGTTTGACTAATGCTCCTATAGTGTTCATGGACCTTATGAACAGAGTGTTTAAGCCTTATCTAGATATGTTTTTTTTCATGTTCATTGATGACATTCTAATTTATTCGAGGAATAAGGAATATCATGCTAGTCATCTCAGAGTAGTTCTCCAAACTCTTAAGGATAGAGAGTTGTTTGCTAAGTTCGCTAACTGTGAGTTTTGTCTTGAGTCTGTGGCATTCTTAGGCCACATTATTTCTGGTGATGGAATTCGAGTTGACACTCAGAAAATAGAGGTAGTACAGAACTGGCCTAGACCTATGTCTCCAACTGATACTAGGAGTTTCTTGTGATTGGCTGGTTACTATAGGAGGTTTGTCGAGAGTTTTTCATCTATTTCATTCCCTTTGACCAAGTTGACTCAGAAAACAGTAAAGTTTCAATGGTCTGAAGCTTGTGAGAAAAACTTTCTGGAATTGAAAACTACGTTGACTACTCCACTAGTTTTGACCTTACTAGAGGGTACACAAGGTTTTGTTGTGTATTGTGATGTGTCCAAAGTTGGACTGGGTTGTGTATTGATGCAGAAAGGAAAAGTTGTAGCTTATGCCTCCAGACAGCTTAAAATTCACGAAAAGAATTATCCAACCCATGATATAGAGTTAGCTATTATAGTGTTCGCTTTGAAGATCTGTCATCACTATCTTTATGGTATTCATGTAGATGTGTTCACCAATCACAAGAGTCTTCAGTATGTTTTCAGTCAGAAAGAGCGTATTCTCATACAGAGGAGGTAGTTAGAGTTACTCAAGGATTATGACATGAGTATTCTATATCACACAAGTAAGGATAATGTTGTTGTTGATACTTTGAGCATATTATATATGGGTAGTACTTCCCATGTTGAGGAAGAGAAGAAAGATTTAGCCAAAGATATGCATAGAACTTGCACGCTTGGGAGTCCATTTGTTGGATTCCAATGGAGGTGGAGTAGTGGTGATGAATGGGGATGAATCATCATTAGTGACAGAGGTGAAAGAGAAACAAGACCAAGACCCTATTTTGCTTGATTTGGTGTTCACAAGCAAAAAGTGATGGCTTTTGAACAAGGGGGAGATGGTGTATTAAGGTATCAAGGTACGTTATGTGTACCAAGGGTGGATGAACTCCAAAAAAGAATCATAGAACAAGATCATAGCTCCAGATATTCGATCCATCCAGGTACCACAAAAATGTATCGCGACTTGAGAGAAGTCTATTGGTGGAGTAACATGAAGAAGTGTATTGCAGAGTTTGTTGTTAAGTGCCCAAATTGTCAACAAGTTAAGGTAGAGCACCAAAGATCTGATGGTATGGCTCAGAATATAGAGATTCTTGAATGGAAGTTAGAGATTATCAATATGGATTTTATTACTAGTTTGGCGCGGTCTCACAGATAGCATGATTCTATTTGGGTGATTGTAGATCGAATGACTAAATCAACCCACTTTTTGCCGGTAAAGACTACCTATTCAGCAGAGGATTATGCCAAGTTATATATCCAAGAGATAGTCAGACTTCATGGAGTTCCAGTGACCATCATTTCAGATAGAGGTACATAATTTACTGCACAATTTTGGAAGTCTTTTCAGAAAGGTTTGGGTTCAAAGGTGAACTTGAGTACTGCTTTCCATCCTCAGACTAATGGTCAAGCAGAGCGTACTATTTAGACTTTAGAGGATATGTTGAGGGCATGTATGATCGATTTCAAGGGTAATTTGGATGATCACTTACCTCTCATTGAATTTTCTTATAACAACAGTTATCACTCTAGCATCCAGATGGCTCCTTATGAAGCTCTTTATGGGAGAAGATGTAGATCTCCTATAGGATGGTTTAAATTTGGTGAAGCTAGGTTGATAGGACCAGACTTAGTTCATCAAGCTATGGAGAAAGTTAAGATCATTCAAGAGAGGTTGAAAATAACACAGAGTCGTCAAAAATCCTACACTGATGTTGGGAGAAGAGAATTAGAGTTTGAGGTGGATGATTGGGTTTATTTGAAGGTTTCACCCATGAAGGGTGTTATGAGATTTGGTAAGAAGGGGAAGCTTATTCTCCGATATATTGGTCCTTACAGGATATCCAAGAGGCTTGGTAATGTAGCATATGAGTAGTTGGAACAACGGCAAGAGTTAGCAGCAGTCCATCTGGTGTTTCACATTTAAATGTTGAAGAAGTGTATGGGTGATCCTTCACTTATAGTACGGACTGAAGAAATTGGTGTTAAGGACAACATATCTTATGAGGAGGTACCCGTTCAGATTTTAGATCATCAGGTCCACAAGTTGAGGACCAAGGAGTAGCATCAGTCAAAGTGCTATGGAGGAATCAGTTTGTTGAGGAAGCTACTTGGGAGGATGAGGAAGATATGAAGAAGAGAAGCCCACATCTCTTTGAATCCAGAGAAATTCCAAATCAAGGTACTAATTTTTCTTAGTACTCTTTAATTAATATACTGAATGTGTTTGATTTGCATGTGGGGTGTTTGAGTTGGGTGTTAGATGTTACCACCCTTAGTCAACTTAGAGTAATCTCATTAAAGGACGAATGTTCCCAAGGGTGAGATATTATAACATCCTGTACTAGAAAGAGCTAAATATAGAAAGAACTAATTTGGAAAGAGCCAATTTGAGTTTTGTTCAAGTTATGCTGAAGTTATGAGTTTTGGGTCAACTTCAAACGACCATAACTTTCAATGCAGGATGAGTTAGGTGGCCCAGAAGATATCAAATGAAAGGTCTTGTAATCTTCTTTCCAAAGCTACCAAGTTTGCTAATTTTCCAGTTTGGATAAGGGAGATATGTCCATTTGAAATCTGCTTGTCCAGTTAAAAAAAGTTACCCAGAAATATGAAGGGTTTTTTGGTCTTTTCCTTGCCCCATCTGCTTAAAATGAATTTTGGTAATATTTAGGGGTCTAAACTAATTTGGTTCAGTTTTACAAATCCTAATTTATGCTAGGGTTTTGAGAGGAGTTCAAGAAGAGGAGAAAAGCAGAAGAGTTCAAGGCGTTTTTCAAGTTTTCTTCCGAATCGAGGATCGTTTTGCCAAGGGTTTGATCCCCAAGAGGTATGTCAGTTGTCATAGTGTTGGGTTCATTCACCCACACGCCAAACATACTATTTTAATAAAAATTTCGTTCTTGAAGTTGAAGGATTTGTGTTCTTGAATAGTTTTCTTGAATTTCATTTGTAATCTTGATTGTTGGGGTTTTGATGAGTTCTTGAGATAAGTGTTAGTAGTTTGAGGGTTTTTTTGAGTAAATTATCATGTACTAATGTTGGGTATTCGAATCTAAGAGAAACCATTCAATTCTAGGCAAATTAGGATTAGAAAACGAGAAAGAAACTTCATCGGGTTTTTTGGGCAGGGGCTAGCGTTCCGCGCTAGCAGGGCACCACAAGAGGGGTTCTGTAGTTTTGGTCCTAGGGCGTCGCGCCACTCAGTGCGCCCCAAACCCCCTTCAGTATTTCATGGGCTGGCGCCCCGCGCCACTCAGTGCGCCAGGGTCGCCAGGTCCTCTACCCTTCCGTCCTTCTTTTTGTATGAGTTGCCTCGAATCATACCTATGTTTTCTACTTAATATCCACATTTTAATTATATCTAGATATAGAGAGATTATCCATAACATGAATCATAACCTTGAATCATAATTCAAATTCAAGGTAGAGTTAAGAGTTAGGCCTTGAGAGTTCTTCCGAGTAATTTTAAGAAGTCTTTCGCAATCATTTTTAAATTTGTTTTAAGACTTGAGTTATTGAGTATGAGAATGAGAGAGTTAAGTTTCATTTTTTTCAAAATGAATATATGGGAACTAAGTATTCCCAAGAGTAAATATTTCACATTTAAGATGAGAGGAAACAGTGATTTCCAAAAGAGTTCATGAGTAGTTTTGAGTACTATTTCTTCTAAGAGAAATATTTTTGAGTAATAATCTCAAACCAGAGAAAGAGTTATGTTTTTAAACATATGAGCTAGTTATATTTTGGGAGTAGTATTGAGCACCGATATGGAGACGAATTCAGATAACTCAAAGTTCTCATAAACCATGTAGCCAACGTGGGTAGAAAGGATCATACTTTTTAGATCATTCCATATTGCTTTTAAGCATAGACTAGTGGATCCACTTAGTAAGTAGGTCCTATACCCCGGCAAAGTATAGTACACATCTGGCAGCGTAGGCGAGATGTTGTATTATCACCTAGCTCATAGTGACGGTTGTCGGTTAGAGAATCCCCACACAAAGTTTATTTTGTATTTTATATACAAACAGAGTTTATTTTGTATTTTTGCATATAAATTGAGTTATATTGTATTTTCTAATACATTAAGTTGTTATCTAATATTTTAAAAGCTTGTCTTTATAATGCATCTTTACTACTGCTTTATATTCAAATGATTTGAGTAAGTTGAGTATCCTGCATATTGAGTTGAGTAGAGACGAGGTAAGTGTTTCTTCAGTTCCAATTCAAGCTTATGTATTGTTTTAGATTTCCCCTTACATGCTCGTACATTCCATGTATTGACGCCATTTGTCCTGCATCTTTAATGATGCAGATACAAGTAACCAGGAACATCTACCAGCGCTTCCTTGATTCAGTCGAGTTCCAGATTTGTTTGGTGAGCCTCATTTTTTCTGGAGGATCCCTTCATTATTTTCTAGTATTTCAGTTTGCTAGGATGATTGGGGGCCTTGTCCTGACATCTCTCATAGTATTAGAGGCTTCATAGATAGATAGACAGTAGTAGTTGATGAGTGTTTTTCATTTCAATTGTTATGTTCTAGACTTGAGTTGCCCTTGAAGCCAATTGAATGTTTCTCTAAACATTTCTGAGTTATCATTTTGAGCTATTTGATTTAAAGTTTATCTTTTGAGTTTATTCTATGTTGAGTAAGTCTTTCGCTGAGAGTTGAGCCAGGCCAAGGGTTCGCTTGGGGCCAGTAATGGTTCTCGAGTGTTTGCTACATCCAGGGTGTATGCCCGGGGCATTACAACTTGAAACACTAAAACTCTATTCCAAGTGGCGACTCTGTAAAAAATAAGTATCCCTTTTCAGAAAGTCACTTTAAATGGAAAATCGCTTTTTCAAAACATTCATTTGAAAATATAGGGGTGTGACAACGATCCTCGAGTGTCTTCTTAGAATTGGATTATACTAATGTGATACCTATGAACTTGGGGCTCTGATACCATTTTTCGCGAGCTAAAATGGATGTGATGATACTTGTCTATTCCCATCAATACAAGTCAACATCAACCCAATAAATGAAAGAAATGCAGAAAAATAAAGCAAGAACAAGATAAAAGTGGAAAACTCGTTCATTCTATTAACACCCCAAAATATGATTGTCATGTGTACAAGTCACTAATACATAAACTGCGGGATTAAGAAAGAAGTACAAGTCTCAAGTCTTTGTTTCTCAAATAGAACAAAGCATAAAAACAAGAACTAGAGGATCCGCTGGGATGACAAGTAGTTACCTCTCAACATTTCTTTGATAAGCCTCGGTGATGGGAGAGAAAGAGCAATCACGTTATACCGAACTCAGAACCTACACAAGTGTAGAAGCAAGGAGTGAGTACCAAAAACATGATACCCAGCAAGCAATATAATAAACAAAGCAACTAACTATAAATTGAATACTCCTTTCACCCCAACTGAACATCTTCAAACTACAACCTGCACAGAAATCAGCACAACCTAACAGTTTTATAATACACAACTCAGAAGGCTCAATACTCACAGTTTAATAGTCACAAATCAACAACCAACACATATCAAGTAAGTCAAATTTCAATTTCAAGTTGATCAATTACATGTAATAAGTGCATTAATCACAGTTAACAAGTAACTCAAACATAAGCATCAAAATGCATCAAATCGCAATAATCAAACTCTTGTTGGAACCATTTCCCATCGGTTTAATATCATGTCACTGGTCGGAATCATTTCTCCTCAGTTTTATATTATATCACTAGCTGAAATCATTTCTCAGTGGCTTTATATCATGTCACTAGTCGGAACCATTTCCCATCAGTTTTATATCACTAGCCGGAACCATTTCATATCGGCTTTATACTATGTCACCATATGGAGCCATTTTCCATCAGTTTTATATCATATCACTAGCCGAAACAATTTCCCATCAGCTTTATATCATGTCACTAGCAAGACTATTTCCCATCGGCTTTATTTCATATGTCTCATCACGGTATACAACAATCAATGCACATAAGCATGTTCACACCATAAGGAAGAGACAACAATTCAAGCAATTCAAGCTCATATTCAGGTTATCAAGCATTGCATCAATTAATCAAATTGGGGCTACCACAAGTCAATTCATAAGCATTATGATCAACTCATAGCCTTTCATTTACCCCCTTTTATTCATTAAACTTAATAAAGTGGAACAATAAACCCTTCACTCCATTCCTATTACTCACAAGACACACAAACAATGAAGAGAAGTAGGTAATTCTACTAGATTGCAAGCTTTAAGAGATCACTTGCCTTAATACGATCAATTAATCAATCCAAGGCTTTTATTTTCCCCTTCTGAACCACGTTTGAAGCCACACAATCCATATCAATCAAGTTTTCACCATAAGTTTCTAGAAACAGCAATACCCACATCAAATACCTTGAAAATGGGTCATTCAACTCAAAACCTGATTTTAAAAATGAAGCTTGAATCCGAAAATAAATATTTGAATGTGTTACTCAAGGCCTTAGGAATTTATTGGTGAAACCCATTTTGAAAAAATGGTTGAAATAAGTTCACAATCTCCATTTTAGTTTAGAACATGGGTTCTTGAAAAACCTTATCATTGGTCAATAAAAATGTAACACCTCGGTCTTAGAAAGAGCTAAATAGAGAAAGAGCTAAAGTAGAAATAGCAAAATTGAGAATTGTGTAAGTTAGTCTTCAATTATGAGTTTCGGGTCAACTTCAAATGACCATAAATATCAGTACAGGATAATATAGGTGGCCTATAAGGTATCAAATGAGAGATCTTTGAGTCTTCTTTCCAACGTCATTAAGTTTGCTAAATTCCAAGTTTAGAAGAAGGAGATATGCTTGTTTGAGTACAACATGTCTAGTTAAGGCATTTCATCCATTTTAAGGAGTGATATTTTGGTATTTTCCTTGCCCCCATTAGCCTAACTCATTTTTGTTAATCTTTTAGGGGTCTGAACTGATTGGAATCATTTTAAGTCATTCCTAAACACGCTTAGGCTTTTTGAGAGGAGTTGAAGAAGAGAAAAGAAGAACGTTCAAGATTCTTGCGAGCTTTGAGGAATTTCACCAAGGATTTGATCCTTTTGATGTATGTAAATTTTTGAGGTAATGCGTGTTGCAGATGCTAAGCATGTGGATTTAGTTGTGTACCAACTGAAGGGTGTTGCTAGGGTTTGGTATGACCAATAGAAGAAGAGTAGAGCCGAAAGGGCACTAATTGTGAGTTGGGTTGTGTTCGAAGATGCATTCGTGGGGTGTTTCTTTCCCCGTGAACTAAGGGAGGCAAAGATAAGAGAATTCCTGAACTTGAAGCAGGAATCCATGAGTGTGCATGAGTATAGCCTCAAGTTCACTCAATTGTCCTACTATGCTCCGGAGATGGTTGCTGACATGATGAGCAGGATGAGTCTATTTGTATCTGGGTTGTCTCGCTTGTCAAGTAAGTAGGGCAAGGTAGCTATGCTGATCAGATATATTGACATAGTCAGGCTTATGATCCATGTGCAACAGGTTGAGGAAGATAAGGTGAGAGATAGAGAAGAGTTCCATAACAAGAAGGCTAAGACTACAGGTAAAGAGTCCCGACAGCAGTAGACCGAAAATGCAAACCGGTCATCTTTTTAACAAAGGCCAACTGGACATGCTCCATCATCTTCTAGTGCACCTGCACCAAAGAATAGAAGTGACTTCAAGAATCAAAATTCACAGAATTTCAAAGCTAGACCTACTCAATCTCAGGGTAGTGTAGCACAAAGGGCCAACTGGAATCCTATAAGTGTTAAGTGTGGTAGAAACCACCCAGGAGTGTGTCGTGATGGCTCCACCGGTTGCTTCAAGTGTGGTCAAGTAGGTCACTTCATGAGAGAGTGACCCAAGAACAGGCAGGGGAGTGGTAATGGTGGGAAAAGAGCCCAATCTTCTTCAGCTGCTCCACCAGACTGAGTTGCACCTAGAGGAGCTACTTGAGGGACAGGTGGAGGAGCAAACCATCTGTATCCAATCACTAGTCGCCAAGAGCAGGAAAATTCGCCAAATGTGGTCACTGGTATGATCAAAGTCTTTACTTTTGATATATATGCATTACTTGATCCAGGTGTAAGTCTATATTTTGTAACTCCATATGTTGCTATGAGACTCAATATCCTTCCCGAACAACTTTTTGAGACATTCAGTGTTTCAACACCTATTGGTGAGTATGTAATAAATAAGAGAGTTTATCGTGATTGTCTCATCTTTATCAGTCACAAGGACACCATGGCTGACCTAATCTAGTTAGACATGACGGAATTTGATGTTATTTTAGGTATGGACTGGCTTCATTCTTGTTATGCCCCAGTTGATAGTAGAACTTGAGTAGTTAAGTTCAAGATTCCTAATGAACATGTTATAGAGTGGAGGATTAGTTCAGCGGTGCCTAAGGGTTGTTTCATTTTGTACCTTAAGGCTATAAAGTTAGTTTCCAAGGGGTGCATCTATCACTTAGTCTGAGTTAATGACTCTAGTGTTGACACACCGCCTATTCAGTGAGTTTCCAAAGGTCTTTCCAGATGATCTTCTCAAAGTCCCTCCTGAGAGTACTGATACTCGACTTATCTCTATCCTTCCATATAGAATGGCTCCAGCTTAGTTGAAAGAGTTAAAAGAGAATTTGAAAGATTTCCTTGATAAGGGCTTTATTCGACCTAGTGTCTCACCTTGGGGCATTTCGGTCTTATTTATGAGGAAGAAGGATTGTTCTCTCAGAATGTGTATTGATTACCGATAATTGAACAAGGTCACTATCAAGAATAAGTACCCTCTTCTGAGAATTGATGATCTATTTGATCAACATCAAGGTGCCACTTGTTTTTTTCTAAGATAGACCTCAGATATGGCTATGATCAGTTGAGAGTAAGAGAAAATGACATCTCGAAGATAACATTCAGGACCCATTATGGTCATTACGAGTTTCTAATTATGTCATTTGGCTTGAATAATGCTCAAGCAGCGTTCATGGATCTTATGAATAGAGTATTTAATCCATATCTTGATCTATTTGTTACTGTATTTATTGATGACATTCTGATTTATTCGAGAAATGAGGAGGACCATGCTAGTCATCTCAGATTAGTTATCCAAACTCTCAAAGATAGAGAGTTGTATGTTAGATTTTTTGAGTGTGAGTTTTTTCTTGAGTCCGTGGAGTAGGTCAGGCCACAGTCCGTCGACTGGGGTCGGTGGTCAACTAGCAGTTATTTTTAGGGTTAGTTGAGTTGTTTTCTAATTAATTAATTCCTATATTATGTCGGTTTGCCTATGTCTAGGACCCCTATATAAGATTTTTTACCCCCAAATTCACCCCATTTAATTGATTCTTCCGAAATCCCAAAAGAAAACAAATTCTCCTCCCAAATATACTCTCTCTAGAAGAAGAAGAAGACTTCTGGTACGGTAATTTTCATCCATGAATCTCTTTCATTCATGAAGTCCCCAAATTCCTCTATTTCACAAGGTAGAATTCCCAATTAGCTATGGTTTTCTTCAATTACCATGGGTTCTTTTGATTATTGATCTTAATGATTGAATTATGTTTTAATATGCATGAATTGATGATTTACAATGCTTTTATGATGTTTCCCCTATGAACTCATGTAAACCCCCATGTTTCTAAATTGTGATCTCATAATGTGGGTTGTTGATTATGAAATACGAATTTTATGATCTAAAGCATGAAGTGATAGAATCACATGAATTTATGATATAATCCTTATCTAATCCATGATTTCTAGATTTGGTGATTGAAAGTAAGCTTCGAACCTTGAAAGGGAAAAGTATTAGTTTATGCATGATCTTATGGAACCTATGTAAATGTTTAAGGGTGCTTTGAGAGTAAAGTGTCAAATGATGATGTTTTATGTTGTGTTGTGAAAGGCTATTCTCATAAACACATACTAGAATGATGTGAAAGGTTTTATCACATAATAAGGATTCTTAGGTTGAAAGGCTATTCTCACCTAATTGAATCAAAGAGTAAGAGCTATCCTAATGAAACTAGCTTGGCTTGGTTGTCCAAGGACACCTTTCTATGAATGATAATAATAAGTAAGAATTGACTATTCTGCAGGAATTATACTTAGCACAAAGTGGTTATTGATGTGAGATGGAAGCTCTCCCGTTAGTAAAGGTCGGGTTTCTAGAAGCAATCTCTAGAGATAGAAGCTCTCCCGTTAGTAGAGGTCGAGTTTCTAGTAACAATCTCCTTATCCCATAAACTATGTCCCCCCATAGGATGATTAGCTAGTGGATCCACTTAAGCTAGAATTTCATGGTTCTACCATAGGTACAGAACAACCCTTTTTGGTGTGTGAGACACCGGGGGATCATGTTATAACTCACATGGTCTATATGTCGGTTAAGGATAATTTTCCAACAACAAGCCTAAAAGTGAACTAAGGTTACTCAAGGAGTCTCTCATATGTGTTCAAAGATTTAAAGATGATTTAACTTGCATTGACCATGATGTTATGACTTATGTCTTCTAACTCTCTTATATCATGTTTTAAATGGTCAATCTCATGTCATGAAATGAAATGTCCCTTCTTAGAATGTTTTAAATGTTTTTAGGCATAGCTATCATACTTAGTGCATTTTTGTACTAACGCATACTCTTGCCTACATTTTTCCCAAATGTAAGGGCCGACAGACAGGATTCCTAATATTGTGGCTAGAGCTTGGACTTCGATTCTTTCCCGAACTAGGTGAGTCCTCATGGTTCGAGGACGAATTTCATTGTTTTAGTTCTTTCTTGTATTTTCTTTTTGGACATGATGTATGGGCTAGGCCCAATTTCATTCGATTGTAATAGATGGCTATGATGAGACAAAGTATCTAGACTTCCGCTTTTCTACGAAATTGTTTTGGACTTAAAATGTTGTTTTACTCTTTATTGTTCTATTTCTTATTCTATGAAAGTTAAGTGGCTTGTATGGAGTCCTTCGGGGTTCTATACGCCATGTTACATCTAGGGGATACCCCTAGGTCATGACACTTACCCAAATGATTTAGCATAATAAATATCTTCAAAAAACAGCCTCCAAGAGTTTACCAAGCTCAAAAATGAAAAATGGGGCATAAACCCCAAAATTTGCAGGTCCAAAAACCTCCTCTAATGTCTCTTTTGGGTCAATGGGTTCGCTAAGCGAACCCCACAAATTTTGGGACCATCGCGATCGTGAACCATACCTTTGTTAACACGAAGGTCGCGAAAGCGAAAATCCTTCACAAATGTGAACGTCAACAGGAGTTTACCCTTCGTGAATGCGTTAAGCGAGCCATCCCTCACGATCGTGAGGTGCACCAGAACACAGACATCATTAAACAACAATCTCTCAAAATATTGAAAGGACCCTCGAGATTCATTCGAAACTTCGTACACACAAATAATATATTCAAATCAAGTATACTCAATGTTCTGGACACAATGGAATCATTGAAACACAAATCCAAGGTCTCCTTGATCTGATATTCGTAAAATTCACAAGGAATAAACATAATGCCTAAAAAGGTTAAAACAAGCTTGGGACCTCTCAAAAATCAACCAAGACCTCATCTAGGCCTAAAATCATCCCCTGATTCAATCAGAAATCTTGGAATTTTGATCCGAGCATCTGAACTTCGAATATTGACCAAATTCAACCAAAAGGTTAAAATTCCATAAATTTCCAACTTAGGAGCTCAAATCGTCAAAAGGACTCAAAATCTGAAGTTGACAACTCACTTAGTCCAATTTCACATTTCAGGACTAATGGAATCGACAGAATTCCATTCTGATACTTGAAACTTCAAAAAACATCGAAAATCACTTTTAAGCAACTTAAGTCTTTCAAACTCAAAAGTTACACAAATTCTCAAGTTTAAACTTTAAGTTCAAAATCAACTTCCAAATCTCAATTAGAAACAACTCGGGGTCAAGATCGGGAAGGTCAAAATGATAAATTCATGAAACTTTTCAAAAATGACCAATCGGGTCATTACATATTATATATATCTATGTGTATTCAGTAGAAAATTCCACATATATGTGTGGGGGAACATAACATAGGTGTTTTAAAATAACTTAATCAAGTAAATGAGTGTTTTTAAGGTTATCAATAATTGGGAGAGTAAAGTAATAATTCACGCCAAGTTTAAGGGTGTTTTCAATAAATACTTATCTATTTATATATTATATCAAGTTTCACTTAGAATTTTGAACGGTCCAATAAAGGTAATAGCCCATAGATATTAGTAACTTTAATCAAAATCAAATAAATACTAGTGCTAAAAAAAGGAATCAACACTAAAAATGACAATAATGTTGAATATTTAGTTTGTTCTTTAGTTTTACATTGGTTTAGATAATTAAAATACATAATATAATTTTAGTTTTTCTTTAATATTTAGTCATGTAATTAATACGTATTATACTTATTTTAGCATGATTTAGTACTTTAAATTGTGATAATTTTCATTATGACTTATTTATTTTGCAATGTTGTTTTATGCGATTTCATTATTATTTTTTGTTGAATATTTTAGTGTCATCATTCATATCATATTGTGTGTTATTTTCTTAAGAAACACCATAGATAGTTGTGTTTTAGTAGGACTAAAGAACTATTTGAAGCACAAGTTAGTTATATGTCTGTATGAATATTTTATATGAAATTTTTTAAAAAATCCGAAAACCCAAGAACCTGAAAAAACTTGATTTTTATTAATTTTATTTGGCTTATAGATAAAAAAAAATATGACACAAATGGTTTGATTTGGTATTCGAAAATTCAAACTAACCCGGTCCATGTACACCGCTACTTACTAGATACCTGATCTTCTCACCCATACAAAAATTATTTTTTCAGGAAAACTATCTTGTTAGACATACATCCACGCCATTTATATGCCAATTCTACTTATACTTTCAAATAATTACGTGTCTTACCACTAATTTAAGAGCTTCCTGTCATAAATTGAGGAAGATATACCTATATACATTTATTTTTTCTACCGGATACACTAAAATAGGGAGAGGGCAAGCGAGATGGGGAGGAAGTCGAACGAGATGGAAAGAGAGGCGAGCAAGATAGTCATGTATCTCAGATGCATGTGCAGCACACTAGTTACATGTATATGTATGTATCTGGTGTGAGCCGCATTAAATGAGATACCAGATACATAGGAGAGTGGTGAACAAGATTTGTTATGTATCTCATATACATGCCAAACCACATGGATACAATGAAACTAGAACAAAATACACCTAATTTTTGCTTCATGTATCGCGAGGTACATGTATCTGAATGCACCAAATCTTGCAAGATTCATAATATTGCAAATTAAAGTGTATCTAAGTAATCAGTTCCTAAACTAATGAGATTTATGTAAGTTCCCTATTTTTTTTATTAACTTTAATTTGCTTTTATTAAGTGTTAGTGTATGAAATTTCAAACTTGTTTGCTTCTACCGAGGGTTAGTATATATGATCATATGCATGGTCGTCATTCCAACGTGATTGATGCCAAACCACCAATAATCTAGAAATGTTTGGAATTAAGAACGTAATATCCATTTCTAAAAAGTGCCATTATTATCGAGGCCAGAAAAATAAATCAAGAATGAATATTTTACTCTATATAATAAGATTGAATGTTGAGGAGCACAGGTCCGCCTATCATTTGATCGGTTTCGCCTTCTCCTTCAACTTCCTCTATTTACTTTTAGTATTTTATTTGTTTTAATTTATTTTATCTTATTATTCTTTTTATGTGTTATATATCGATAAAAATAGTACTAAAAATCAATTTCAAATATTAAAAATTTGTTTAGCTCTCAAAATTTCACTCGTACTGCATAATTGGAACTGAGGGAGTAACGTAACATATATATTATATATTTAAAAATTACGTTATGAATACTATAAATTACAATAATTAATAACTTAAAATATTTGAAAAACATATTAAGATGTGATTAACTTTTGAAATTTCACATGTGCCACATAAATTTGGACAAATGGAGTAACATATATTATTTGAAAATGACGTTAAGAATACTATAAATCACAACGTAAAGTACTTAAAAACATATTAAAATTTGATTTAACTCTCCACATAAAGTGGGAAACGAAAAATAACATATATTATTTAAAAATTATGTTAATTAAGAGTACTATAAGTCATGACAATAATTAACAATTTAAATTTCTTTAAAAAAACATACCTACTAAAAAATTGGTTGAGTTCAACATTTCACATGTGCCACATAAGTTGGGACAAAGTGAATAACATATATGATTAACGTATCAACTACACCTCATCCGATACGATCGTTAAGCAGTATAAACCCAACAAAAGAGTTGGGGTCGATCCCACAAAGAGTAATTCTATTTTGAATTCAAATATGAAGCATAACGGTGACTCCTGCAGTTGAAGGCATAAAAGTTTTTGGAAACTATGGACCAAATTGGAGGAGTAATCACAAATTTCAAAGTGAGCGGTCTTTAGACTAGACAACCACTGCAACAATCAACTAGGAACAACCAAATAAGGGAGAGAACCTTGGGGTTTGACTAACCAACTGCTAAGTTCAACTCAATGGGTGCAAATCACTGAACGAAAAATGCTAATTTTTCATGGGTAGGGTGGACTGTAGGTAAGGCACTTTTCTCTCGAACAATTACCTTGTTTCCACTGAGTTCATTCGAACATCAACGAACTGCATACAAAGACCAGCCAACAACCTCACCACATCCACTCTCTTGAGCTAGATACATAGGATGAATCTTGGGGTTCATTTTCTCAAGCTGAAACCGTCATGACCCACTAGCTATGAGTGCCAATTTATCACATTCTCTCTACACTTCTTTCTCAAGCAAGCATAAAACCCTAAATTATATTGAAATAAATATAAAATATAGAGCTTAAACCACAACAATAACTTATACCCACTTCAAATTGGCACCAAAATACATAATAACTAGCACTCATTAAGTCAAACACAGCAATTGGTTACATTGTCAAACCTCTAAGATCGGGGTTTTAGCCAATCATCCAATACTTACTACATGCTCCATGACTAGGTATTTGAAAATCAAAATTCTAAGATGAATAATATCTTCTCTATTACAATACCCAATTGAAATCTCTTGTCAAAATTGCTTAAAATCAACAAGAGTCGTGTTTTTGCTCTCTCTATTTCGTTCCTCGCAATTTCTGAATGCTTTCTCTCTCTTCTAACTATCAATTTATACTAAACTGAGGTGTGGCCTTTTGGGTCATCGGCGAGGAAATTCGGGCTTCGCCGACCAGTTGGCGACTCACCGATCATCCTTGCCTCTCACCTTCTTTTTTCACATTTTCCTCGTTCAAACAATGTAATTTTAGGCGATCTAGATTGGGATCGCCGATCCTTTCCGTGATGCACCCTTTAGTCTTTTAGCTTGCCAATTTGAATTCATCTTGGTATCGATAGGTACATTCGGTGACACAATCGTCCTTTGCCGAAACAATCGGCAATTCACCGACAGGGAACGCAGTTCGCCAAAGTTCTTTCGATTTCAGGCTCAGTGCTCTCTAAATGTAGGCGATCGAGGGGTAACTTGGCGAATCACCGAGTTCTCTTGGCGATCGTCAGGCTTGTTTTTCTCACTTTTTCTCAGCTTGTGTTGTCCTTTTTGCCTATTAGTGTCCTTGCTTTGTTCCACAACCCATATACCTGAAAATTATGTATCTAACATCAATTTATGGCATAGATTACGCATTTGAGGACACTAAATCTATATACACAAAACCCTAAATGAGTCCAAATCTTGGACTCATCAACATCCCTAACTTAAACTTTTGCTTGTCCTCAAGTAAAACTCAAGTTTAGCCGCATAAAAAGGATGTCTCAAATAGTGCTACAAAAGACTCAACATGAATGCACACAACAAGACTCAATTTAAGCATGCAATGATCAATTGTGCACTCAAAGATTTAAATTGTCACTCACCATTATTAACGATGCTCAAGTTCACAATACTTGCTTCAAATGCAAGTTCAAGCTCAACAAAGGTACTCAAATGCCCTCACAACATAGATAATTCCATATTCACACACAAAGTTCTCCGACAATTTATAGTTCCGGAATCACATGCAACTCTCACACTCACAAAGATGAACACATGCATGACTTCACCCATAGGTTTGCCCTTATTTCCCAATCAACATTCTCTTCAGCTCACTCAAGATCACGAAGGCCTTTTCAAGGCTTGTAACGAGTCTGAGTGTAAAGGTATGGTCATTTAGGCTCAGTGGCTGCTACCCTCATGAAATGTGGTCTGAAGATTACTTTCTTCCTTTTCTTCAACATTTTGATCATGCTCATAATTCACCCCCATTATTCAACTTCAAATGGACTACCGGATATCCCATTTCTTTTGCAATTTTCACTATTTTATTTCACAACTTTTTCATTCTTTTTCTTTTGTTTTCTTCTTTTCTTCTTTTTTATTACATGGAGGGTTCCATCTTTTTCAACACAATTTCTCAAAGGGGGATTATTTTATTTTTTTACACTTCTTGATTTGCCTTCTCTTTTCACCACATCCCCAACTTAGGATTTTGGCCTAAGTTGGCTATTCAAACAAACCACACGTCATGAAAGTTATGGGTGAACGGATAAAGAGGGGCACAGTTGTTCAAGTTTCTTCCAAGAATAGGATAAGGCTCAAAGGGGTTCAAACAAGGTTCTCACCATCTCACAAGGTTGGTCACACAAAGAGGTATCATGTCAATTTGTTTCACTCGTTGAAATTGTTGCCTAAGATCATGTCAAGAGTTTGCATCACTTAGTCAACCGGACCACCGGGGTAAATTCTAGGTGTCATCACACAATGTTCAAGGTAAGCTCATCACACAAGGCATTGGCACCAATATCAAATGAGACTCCACACTTTCTAGCTAGTGTGCAATTTTCATCACAAGAAATTTCATTCGATAACCGGCTAGTCACAACGAGATGCAAAAAGTTCACACATCATCTATGCAACTTCATTTTGCCTCATCGTAGCCGCGCATTCATTTTATTCAATTAAGAGCATTATTTGAGTCATCAGCATTCATCACGACCGATACTCGAATAACTTTTGAAAGAGCAAAGGACTCAATAACGAAACACCTACCACCCCTACCAAAAGCATCAAACATTGTCCCCAATGTGAATAGAGAACAAACAATAACAAAAGCAAAGATAAACTATTGGCACTTAAACAAGCAGAGTAGGGTGCCAAGGAATCTTCACTAGGCGCCCATTTGGCAAAAGCTTGTTGGAGTCCCCAAACTATTTGGTGATTCACCAAATGGCCTGGATCTCGCAGACATTTCCAGTATGCAACCAGTCCATATAGGGGTAGAAAGGCGGATAAAAGCGAGTCCACCGAATACATCGGTGCATCGCCTAATGGAATTAAAACCTTGCCAAATGATCCAAGATTCGGGCAATCAAGGCTAATGCAAAAGGGCGGTGAAAGTCGAGTCGCCCAATCACTTCGGTGAGTCGCCGAGTGGTTCAAGTATCCCACCTAATGTTCCATTGTCTCAGCCCATGGTTGACGTCAGGAAGGCGATCAACTTCGTGATCGCCCAACTAACTTGGTGACTCACCGATGGAGTCTTACCCTTGTAAAATTGCCTACACCAGCACATTCAGCAGACATTATTCAAAACACTAACACATGGGTTGCCTCCCAAGAAGCGCCTTATTTAACATTGTGGCACGACGTGGAAATGATCTCAAGCATCTTCCAGATACACCACTTCAATCACAGATATTTCATGGCATTCTCGAAAATATAATTTCAAGTGTTGCCCATTCACTTTGAAGGCAGAGCCTTCTTTACCTTCGACTTCAATGGCTCAATTAGTGAACACCCGTGTTACACTAAATGGGCATGACCATTTGGATTTGAGCTTTCCCAGAAAGAGTCTTAGCCGAGAATTATACAGCAATACCCAATCTCCAACTTGGAATTCCCTCCTAAGGATTCAACAATCATGCCACTTCTTCATCTTTTCCTTGTAGAGTGCTAAACTTTCATAGGCCCTAAACCTGAATTCATCCAATTTATTGAGCTGATCTACTCTTCCTTTTAAAGTCCTTGCCCAGTCCAGATTCAGAGCCTTTAATGCCTATAATTCTTTATGTTCCAGTTCAACCGGTATATGGCAAGAATTCCCAAAAACTAGCTGATATGGAGACATACTGATTGGTGTCTTGTAGGCGGTGTGATATGCCCACAGAGCATCATCTAACTTTCAATACCAGTCAGTCCTATTTGCATTTACGGTCTTAGCCAAGATACTCTTGATTCAAAACTTCCACTTGGCCACTCATTTGAGGATGATATGGCGTTGCTACTTTATGTCTCACCCCATATTTTCTCAATGCGGACGCAAAAAGCCTATTGCAAAAATGGGATCCACCATCACTAATAATAGCCCGAGGAGTGTCGAACCTAGCAAATATGTAGCGTTTTAGGAACTGAACAACAGTTCTCCCTTCATTGTTTGGTAGTGTCACAGCTTCTACCCATTTAGAAACATAGTCTACTGCCACCAAAATATACTTATTACCAAATTAACTCACAAATGGACCATCAAATCTATTCCCCAAATATCAAACAACTCAACCTCCAGAATAGGCTTGAGGGCTGCTCATGTCTTTTGGATACTCCACCTTGTTTTTTACATTGAGTGCACTTTCTAACAAACTCATGAGAATCTTTGTAAAGAGATGGCCAGTGGTAACCACTTTGAATAATTTTAGCAGTTGTACGCACCCCACCATGATGATCACCAACCGGTGAAGCATGACACGCTTGGAGAATTTCATTGAATTCCTCCTCTGGTACACATCTCCTAATGATATGGTCTGCACACTCTCAGAATAAGAATGGTTCATCCCAAAAGTATTTCTTGACATCAAACAAAAATCTCTTTCTTTGATAGAAGTTCACTTACTCTGGTATAAATCCACACACTACATAGTTAGCAATATCAGCATACCAAGGAGTTTGTTGTAGAGTTACCATGAATACCTGTTCATCGAGAAAGGCGTCGTTTATGTCTACCTCTAGCTCATCATTCTCATTGCCTTCTAACCTTGATAGGTGGTCACCCAGCTGATTTTCACAGCCTCTTCTGTCTTTCACTTCAAAGTCAAATTCTTGCAACAGCAGCACCCACCTTATTAATCTTGGCTTGGCATATTTCTTTGCCATCACATACCGCAGAGCAGCGTGATCTGTATGTATAACCACTTTGGTACCTAGCAAGTATGCTCAAAACTTCACAAATGCATATACCACCGTGAGTAATTTTTCCTACGTAACTGTATAGTTACGTTGAGCACCATTCAGAGTTTTGCTTGCGTAGTAAATGGGGTGGAATAGCTTATTGCATTTTTGCCCCCAATACAACACCTAGTGCCATACCGCTTGCATCACACATCACTTCGAAAGGTGATGACCAATCGGGATTAATGAGAACCGGAGTGCAAATCAATTTTTCTTTCATTGGAAGGCTATCATGCAATCATCATCAAAATTGAATTTTACTTCCTTCTGCAAAAGTTTTCACAAAGGGTGAGCAATTTTTGAAAAATCTTTGATGAACCTTCGGTAAAAACCAGCATGCCCTAAGAAATTTCAAATGCCTTTCACCGAGATCGGTGGTGGTAACTTTTCTATGACTTCGATTTTTGCTTTATCAACTTCCAGCCCTTTTTGTGATACTTTGTGACCAAGAACTATGCCTTCCCTAACCATGAAGTGACATTTCTCTCAATTTAGGACCAAATTTATCTCAACATATCTCTGAAGGGCCTGCCCCAAATGTGCCAAGCATGCTTCGAAAGTCACCCACAACTGAGAATTCATCCATGAAGACTTCCATTGAATCTTCTACCATATCAGCGAAAGCAACATTGAAATGTTGCTGGAGCATTACATAACATGAACGACATTCTTTTGAAAGCGAAAGTCCCATACGGATAAGTGAAAGTGGTTTTCTCTTGGTCTTCTTGAGCAATAGAGATTTGATTATATCAGTAGTACCCAGACAAGAAGCAATACCATCCTCTTTTTGAAAGTTGATCAAGCATCTGATCCATAAAGGGCATGGGGAAGTGATCTTTTTCGGTCCACGAGTTCAATTTTTGGTAATCCATGCATACTAGTCATCTGATTACCGGTCTCATAGAAACAAGCTCCTCCTTTTCAGTTGGGACCACCGTGATGCCTCCCTTTTTTGGTACACATTGGACCGGACTCACCCACTTACTATCCGCAATAGGGCAAATCACCCCTGCATCCAACCACTTTATTATCTCCTTTTTCACCACCTATTGCATCGGTGGATTCAATCTCCTTTGATGCTCAACACTCGGCTCACACTCGCTATCAAGCTAAATTTTATGAGTGCAAATGCCGGGTGGAATGCCCACAATATCAGCGATAGTCCATCCAATGGCTTTGATGTATATTCTCAACACTTCAAGGAGCAACTTCACTTGCCATTCAAGCAAGTCGACTGCAATAATTACGAGCAAAGTGTTATTTTCCCCCAAGAATGCATATCGAAGATGGGAGGGGAGAACTTTTAACTCAAGTTTTGGTGGCTCCTCCATTGATGGCTTTGTGGGAGGATTCTCCCAATTCTTTAGATCAATATCTAGCTTTAATGGAGTCTTTGAATATTCCCCCAAACCCGAAAGGGCAGCTACTACCTCATCGTAACCTTGAACTTCAGACTCATCCTAGTTTGCAAGTACTGCTTCTAGTGGCTCACTCGTGCACATCAAATGGCTAACACTAACCACAACTTCATCAATTACATCAATAGTCGAAACCACATGAATATCGCTTGAGTGTTTCATAGACTTACACACATTAAAGGTTACTTCATCTTTATTTATCCGGAACTTCAACTCTCCACTTTCAACATCTACTAAAGCTCTCCCGATTGCCAAGAAAGGTCTTCTCAAAATAATTGGAATTTCTGCATCAATCTCGCAATCAAGGATGACAAAATCAACCGAAAAATGAATCGGTCAATCTTTACCAAGATATCATAGAGTATTCCCACGGGGTGCTTGATAGATCGGTATGCCATAAAAAGCCTCTTTGTTGTGGACTTTGGTTCACCCAACCCAATTTGCATATAGATCGCATATGGCATTAGGTTTATACTTGCTCCTAAATCACGTAGGGCCTTGGCGAATTGGAGCATACCGATTGTGCAAGGGATGGTGAAGGCTCCCGATCTTCTTTCTTTTTTATCATCTCATTAGTCATAATTGCACTACAACTATGAGAGACTTCAATTGTTTTAGAGTCCAAGCTTCTTTTCTTTGTGACTAACTCCTTCATAAACTTGGCATAACCCGGCATCTCCAACAATGCCTCCACTAGAGGGAGATTAATCGATAATGTATTGAAAACCGATAAAAACTTATTGAACTTTTCATCCTCATTTTTATTCTTAAGACATTGGGGAAACGGAGGAGTTATTTTGGGAAGAGGTTGCACCACTTTTGACATTGGAGTGCTTTTTGTTGTATCTGTTTGTAGCTCTTTGGCAACGCTTTGTTGGATCGGTATCTCTTCTTCCTCAATATCTTTTTTGTCTTCATGAGCTTGTGTTTCATCATTACCCTTCATATCACCTACCGCTACTTTCCCACTATGCATAACCACAGCCACACCTCTATCACCATCCCTCCCCAAAGTTGTGATGTGTATGGCTTCGCCGTCCGCCATCATTTTTTGTTCCAATTGAGCTGAAATTAGGTTTGAGTCTTGTGATATGCTTAAGGTACTTAGGGTTACGATTTTCAATCTTTCGCACAGCTATACGATCATACACCTCATCGCTTACCACGCTTTCAGCGATCTGGCGAGGTATCTGATCATTAGAGATATTCATCTCTACACTAGAGAGGTTTTGATCATAATAGATTTCTATTGTTTAATGATGAGAAATCAGTTTTCATCCCTTTTAGCAAATCATCTGAAACCTCAACTTTGTCAAGGATATGAGACAGCAAGTCATCTACTCGGAGACTACTTGCACTCCCCTTTGACTTTGGGCTCTCACTCGATTGAGTGTGGTGTTCTTCATGATCATCCTTTCTTCTCCAAGGATCACTTTGCTCATCCCATTCTTGATAGTGTTTTCTTTGATCTTCTTCTTTGTGAGAGTTCCAACCTTGATTCTCACCCTATTGTAAATAGCGTGAGTGGAAACCCTCCTCATATTCCAACCTTGATTCTCCCTCGGCTTTGAATGGCTAGAGGAAGAACCCTCCTCAACTCTAAACACTCCCCTTGATCCTTTGGGATTTTTTTCATGCTCTAACACTTATGTTTGTAGGAGCTCCATTTGGGATAACATCATCTTGATGTTCTCATCCCTTTCTCTTTCCTTATCAAGTTGTTCTTGAGTCATTCTAAAGCAAAAAGGCGATCTTCTTGAGTGTACCAAGCTTGATTTATTTTCTTCATGTCATAAAGAAGAAATGAAGCCACCTCAAATGATTGCAACATTATTCCACCTCGAATGAATTGATCAGCCACTCTTTTATTTACTGAATCAAGACTTCAGCAAAAGTATTGGAGCAGCACATTGTTTGGCAGTCCGTGAGTCGGGCATTGAAGTAGGAGTTTCTTAAACCTCAACCACGTTTCATGGATGGGTTCACCCTCTAATCTCTTGAAACCTTGAATGTTATCTCTTAGTTTCATCATCCTCGATGGGGGGAAGAACCTCACATTGAATGTCGTGGTAAGCTCATCCCATGATGTGATAGAATTCTTTGGTAACTCAGTCAACCACTTGCTAGCGTCCCCCATCAGAGATAGTGGAAATAACATGAGTCGGATTGATTCTTGCGACACATTCTTGAATGAAAACGGGCTACAAACATCTATAAAATTCTGCACATGCTCATGTGGGTCTTCATGAGTCAACCCTTTGTAGAGTCCCTTCATTTGAAGGAAATGGAGAGTTGTGCTCGTAACATCATCTTTTTCAGCTGATGGTAAGCAGATTGCACCAGTTCCACCCAATTAGATTGGGTTGTGCACACTATTAACATCATCAATATTATCTCGGTGACCTGATTGGCTACCATTCATCTCTGTCTCATTCATTTTCTCTTCTACTCAGTACAACAAAAACAAACACAATACAACCTAAATCGATTCAGCTACAACCGACAAATTCACAAATTAAACTTCGACTAAGGAATTTTAAACAATGCTACTCCCCGACAGCGGTACCATTTTGATTAACGTATGAACTACACCTCATCTGATACTAGGTATAGATGATCGTTAAGCAGTATAAACCCAACAAAAGAGTTGGGGTCGATCCCACAAAGAGTAATTCTATTTTGAATTCAAATATGAAGCATTACGGTGATTTTGCAACTGAAGGCATAAAAGTTTTCAGAAACTATGGACCAAATTGGAGGAGTAATCACAAATTCCAAAGTGAGCGGTGTTTATACTAGACAACCACTGCAACAATCAACTAGGAACAACCAAATAAGGGACAGAATCTTGGGGGTTTGACTAACCAACTGCTAAGTTCAACTCAACGGGTGCAAATCATTGAACTAAAATTGCTAATTTTTCATGGGTAGGGTGGACTTTAGGTAAGACACTTCTCTCTCGAACAATTACCTTGTTTCCACTGAGTCCTTTCGAACCTCAACGCACTACATACAAAGACCAGCCCTCAACCTCACCGCATCCACTCTCTCGAGCAAGATACATAGTGTTGACACCCAATTTTGGACCTCCACAATATATATTAATTATCGAATTTCTTCAATTTCGAACGATTTGAAATAATTAGTTTTATAACATTCAAAATATTTTTTAAGTTATTTTAAAGTAATTTTAGTCGCTTTTATAATTTTTAAATAATAAATAGTTTTTTTATATATAATTAGTACATTTTATAAATATTTGAAAATCATCTCAAAAAAAATTTGTTTTGTTTAAATATTTTACTAATTAGTTTAGTTATATAATAGTTTACACTTTTGAATTAATTAGTTTATAATTAAGTCGATTATTTTATTTCGTTAAAATTAAGAAGCTCATTGATTAATTTATATTAATTTGTCTTATTTAATCACTAGCCGAATTTACTAAATGAATTCAATTTGGCTACATTCCTAATTCATTGGCTAAATTCGTAATGCAATTGACCACTCAATTCGGTTAAAATTATAACTTATTTCTCAAACCCATATTTTAAAATCATTTGAACCCATTTAAGCCTAACATTTCAATACAACCAGCAACCCATTATTCTTAATTACAATTTCATCCGCCCAAGCCCAAATTCAATAAAAAACCAGCGCACTCCAAAGAGACCCAATTCCAACAGACCCAAGTCAAAAACAGCACCAACAACCGACAACAACTATAAATCCCGACCCTTTGTACGTTTTCTCCTTCTCCAAAAATACCAGCGACCCAAATCGCCAAACCAGAACAAAATCCAACGAATCACGAGCAGCAGCCCAGAGAACGCGAACCCGAGCCCATTCTCGACGCAGCGTGTTCCTCTCCATACGAAGAATATTCAAGGTGTTACAATTTTGTTGCTCGTTCATCCTTCCTCTCTAAATCAAGTGGCCCTCATCATTTTTCCATTGGTAATTGTATGAGAATCTATTGGCAACCTTATCTATTTTATATTTTGAATTTCGGATAGACCCCAATTCTCTCACCCATTTTCCCCCATTTTCCAACCTAAAATTCCCTCTATAAAAGCCCCTTTTTCTTCATTGAAAAGTTTTGGCCTTTTTCTAACTGATATATAGAGAGCAACATAGCAAGAAATAGCTATAAAAATACCTACAAAATACAGAGAAGCCAACTAGTTTCGAGTCTGAGTTTCACTCTTTTATCTCGTTTTTCATCCTTCTGGTCCATTGGAATCCGTTGGTGGTAGTGGAAGTCTCCGACAACTCGTCGTCCCAGCTCGCTGCTACGAAAGAGGTAAAATGATTTTCTTTATGCGTTAGCTTTTCTTTGCTCATTTTAGAATTAAGAGTGTTATGAGATTTTTAAATGAGGCAGTGAACTGCTTTTCTAAAGTCGTTCTTAGTTTTGATATGGCTTAATTTCGTTTTGTAAGTGAGTTGAATCTATGCTGGTTTGCTTAAGATGGTCTTTTATTCATTCAATCGTGCTTTTGAATATGCTGGCTCTGTATATTGTCATTCCATCTCTTTACTTTTGTTTGGATTATTTTCTTTGCCATTTCGATTTCGTTGCGGTGGTTTCTTAGAAGGGTCAGACTTCTTGTGGAGTCTAGTCTCTGTTCTCGCTTGATCAATTTAATGTGCGCGTCTCCTTGGTTTTAACCCTTAATTTATATTTTTAATGTCAAAATACCCCACTCCCCTTTGTAAGTTATCTCGTAGTTCCCTCATTTCGCTTTAGTTATGTTTCTCATCATGGTTCAAATTAGGGGTGTCAAATGGGCGGGTTGGCTTGAAATTGGAGATATTAAAATGGGTTGAAATAGAAATCGAGTTAGGTCTTGACCCACTCAAGTTTAGTTTGGGCTCAAATGAGTTGGGTTCAAATGGGCTAAAAAACAGGTTGGGCCTTGACCCGCCCAATTTGACCAGATTAATCTCAATAAATTTAACATAGTGATATGTAACTTTTATAATCACAATGAGAATTTCAGCTCAAGATTTTTTTTTTTAAAAGTAACAAATTGATAGATAAATCCTAAAAGATGTTAAATAGATAATAATTCATACCTTTAATATAGAAATATATCTTAGTAAAGAGTTTTAAAACGGGTTGAAATTGGAGATTGAATTGGGCTCAATTGAGGATTCTCTTAAAATGGGTTAGGCTTGAATGGGTTGAGATTAAACCCAATTCAAATTATCTTGAGCCCAACTCTTAAAATTCTGGGCGGGTTACCTATGTTTGGGTTCATTTTTGACACCCCTAGTTCAAATGTTCGATTTCTGGATGGAAGTTTCTCATTGTGTATTATTTTCTCTATTGTATGTGATATAGCATATCCAGATTGAATAGAGTTTTGTTTTCAAAGTTTGTCTTCATTCAATCGTGGTGTTCCATATGATGTGAATGAATTCGAATGTTTTATTTTTTCTCTTAACTGTTGGTACTACTTATTAACAGGCATTTTATTTGTTGAATTGATTGGAGGATATATGTGTTGTTGTGGATTTTAAGTGTTAAAGCAATAGCTTTATGTCAAGGCTTTTTCATTCTGTTTTATAGTATCTTATATGGTGTCTTTAGTTTTGAGTCCTGGTCTCATTCTTGAGCTACTGTTTGTGTGGAAACTTCTCCAACTTGAGCTTTAACCTAAGACTAGTAAATTGTTAAATGATTTCTTACATTTGCATATAGTTGATTGTTTTTTTTTTGTTCTTACTTAAAGTCAGTTCTCCTTTGCTAATTATTTTTATTTTTATCTTGGCTTGCTATGAATCTGTCTATGTCTCTTTGGGACTTTTTTTGCCTATCCTTGCATTTCAAAATGGGCCATGGAGGCCCAAGTGCATTCTCTTTCTCGAGTCAACCCTCAATTATCAACAATGGAGGCGACGAACAGGTCCTTGGAAGCTGAAACAAGGCTGAAAAATCGCATTTTGCAGGTCCCAAAGCTGATATATACAACAGTATACATTTTGATACAATAAATGTATACACTGTCTACGATCACGAAAATGAGGCCAAAAACCCCAAATTCTAGCAGCTTGTTCTTTTGATGAAATTGGGCCAAAGACCCATATATTTGTGTAGATTTTTGATAGTTTTAAGACAGGGAAATTGGGCCAAAGGCCCGACAATTTTGGCGGCCTTATAGTTAGTCTAGGACAGGTACAAATGGGTCAAAGGCCCCAAAGTTGAAATTAGGCCCAAGTACAGGCCTACACGGACAGAAAATCAGACTTGGGCCCCAAACTCTCTCTCTCTTTATTTTATATATGCTTCGTATATGTTTAATTGTTTATTTGCTAGTTAATTTTAAGGTTCCTAATTCGATTTCCCCGAAAGATAGTCACTTCGGAATTTTCTAAAGACTAAATAATAATGCTTATTTTCCTACTGAAATTACTTTAAAATTTTACTTAATAATATTTTTAATATTTCCATCTCCCCTAAAAATGATTTAAGTCTTAATTGTTTATTTACTTTATTTAATCAAGTATTCCTATTTTCTTTTTAAAAAAAACTAGCCAAATAGTTAATTACCGGATAATCGCATGTTAGCGGACATTTCGGACACTTTCAAACCCTTCCCAAAATGTTAATGTGAACCTCGAACCCCTTTAAATATTTTCATTAGATTTACTGTTTTAAACTTTTGAAAGAAAAATAGTTTTCTTAATTTTTACTTTAAAAATTAAGTGGCGACTCTTAAAATCCGTCGTTTCTCTTTTTTAATAAAACACATAGGATGAATATTGGGCTTCACTTTCTCAAGCTGAAACCGTCATGACCCACTAGATATGAGTTCCACTTTATCACCTTAGCTCTACACTTCTTTCTCAAGCAAGCATAAAACCCTGAATTATATTGAAGTAAACATACAATATAGAGGTTAAACCACAACAATACCTCATACCCACTTCAAATTAGCACCAAAATCAATAATAACTAGCACCCATTAAGTCAAACGCAGCAATTGGTTACATTGTCAAACCTCCAAGATCGGGGTTTTAGCCAATCATCGTAAAAGAAAGAAATTCAATACCTACTACATGCTCCATGGTTGGGTATTTGAAAATTGAAATTCTAAGATGAATAATATCTTCTCTATTACAATACCCAATTGAAATCTCTTGCCAAAATTGCTTAAAATCAACAAGAGTAGTGTTTTTGCTCTCTCTATTTCGTTCCTCAAAATTTCTGAATGCTTTCTCTCTATTCTAAAAATCAATTTATACTAAACTGAGGTGTGGCTTTTTTGGTTCAATCGGCGAGGAAAGTCGGGCTTCGCCGATCGTCCTTGCCTCTCACCTTCTTTCTTCACATTTTCCTCTTTCAAACACTGTAATTTTAGGCGATCTAGATCAGGATCGCTGATCCTTTCCACTATGCGCCCTTTAGTCCATTAGCTCGCCAATTTGAATTCACTGTGGTCTTGATCGGTACGTTCGGTGACATGATCGTCCTTCGCCGAGAGGGAATGCAGTTCGCCTAAGTACTTTCGGTTTCAGGCTAGGTGCTTTGTAAATTTAGGCGATCCAGGGGTAACTTGGTGGTCGATGATGTTTGCGTAATCAAGACACAACTTTCAATGCAAGTGTCTACGATCGTACAATAATATAATAACCCAACCAAGGGTGGTTGGGGTCGAGTCCCAAGGGAGTGGTGGTGAAAATTAATAGAACAATAAAATTTAGTTCTAATTAATCATAGCCTAAAACTTTATCAAATACAAACATATTAAATGTAAGGGGTGATACAAAAGTGCCAATTAACGATGGGGGCTTTTACAAGTAAAACAAAATCAGTAAATATAGTGAAAATAAAGAAAGATACTAATATGGAGACGGGATTCTTGAGATGTGATAGGAATACGGGATAGACTAAATCATTGGGTACATGCTTTTGGTAGTAAATTCATTGAATGTTTGTGACTAGGCTAGACTATAATGGGGGTATATTCTCTCTTGAGCAACTTACCCCGAATCAAATGGGTTCCTCTCGGACACCCACTTGCCGCATGAAGAACAGCCTCCGCCTTAGCCCACTCACTCTCTCGAGCTGAGTGTGTGGGAATGAGACTAGGGTTCACTCTCTCGAGTTGAATCTCATGTCGATCCACTCCCACCGGCCATCAATTTAGTAGTCTTACTTTTACGACCTCTCTCTCGAGCAGGTCGAAAACACAAAGGTGAAATCGTATTTGCAACTACAATTTTATTAAGTTCCACCACAACTACTAAACGAAATCAAAATAACAAATAAACCACCAACAAGCAAGACCCAACAACTAAACTAACCCATATTCACAAAATCACACCCAAAGAAATGGGTTTTAGCTAGACATGCTAAAGAGATAGAAATTTATACCAAAATGAGTTTGCATTCAAATGGGTATGAAAATTTAAGTCTCAAAACAAGTCAAGAGTGAAGAATCCACAAGACCCAAGTCCAAAATCTTGGAGTTGAAACCCTTTGAACCTTCAAGTTCTTCAAAACTCTCTCCAAGCTTAGGACTCAAAAGTCTATGTTAAAAATTATATATTAAAAATCTGATACCTAAAAACTGATACTAAGCTACAACTCTCAACGAGTATTTATAGCTTTCGAAGATTTGTGTTGCAGCGGATCACTCGGTCACATTAGTCAGAATCGCCGATCAACTCGGCCATTCGCCTTTTGGTGTATTCATCGTCGTCTTGCGTTAGCCTTGAGCATCGTTGTGTTTTGGATCATTGGGTGACATAGTATTGCTTTGTGGAACTGCTCGGCGACACGCCGACTGCTCTTTTTCAACGCCGATTTGATCCTTTCCTTCAAGACTCAGCACATTAGAACAAAAGGCGAGGATAGGATCTTTTGGCGACTCGCCGAACGGATTCGATGATCCGCAGATCTTCATTTCTTCATTCTTTCAGCCTCCTTTGTTCCTTTTTGCTCAATGTGTCCATGTCTTTGTCTCCAAGTCTAAATACCTAAAACTTATGGGTTTTCATCAGATATTGAGACAAAATATGCATTTGAGGACACTAATTCTATCAAAATATGGCCCTAAATGAGTCCAATTTGAGGACTCATCATTCGCCGAGTTCTCTTGGCGATCGTCAGGCTTGTTTTTCTCCCTTTTCCTCAGCTTGTGTTGTCCTTTTTGCTTATTAGTGTCATTGCTTTGTTCCACAACCCATATACCTGGAAATTATGAATCTAACATCAATTTATGACATAGATTACTCATTTGAGGACACTAAATCTATATACACAAAATCCTAATGAGTCAAAATCTTTTACTCGTCAATATATAATAAAATATTTTAAGAAAATATATTTAAAAAATAATTAAATCTCACAATTTCACATATACCACATATATCACAATAATTAACAACTTAATATATATATATATTTTTTAAATCATATTAAAAATTTATCAACTCTCAAAATATCACATGTAACCAAGGGCAGATCTATGTGTAGTCGTGGGGGTGCCACGGCACCCAGTGACCTCGGTTGAAATTCCGTTTATGTATGTATATACGTGTTGAATAAATAATAAATATTAAACTCGCCACCTAAAGAACAAATTGACGCATGGTGCCACTAGTGGTAGGCTCAGTTTTTCTCCCCAAGTACGCGGGATCGTATCTAGATAGATACGTTTTGATTGTACTATTTTATGTTGCACTTCTTCTTTTGCAAAAATGAGAATCCCCACAATGATTCGAACCGCAATGTCAATGATATTACCATTAGGCTATGAGCACAACATGATTATATGTGCTTTACTTTATGATATAATCATTAAATGTTAACATGTTGTAAAACACTTCATTTGTATTTTATTGACTTTTTCTCTCTTTTTTATTTTAAACATAATATATTACTCTTTCCAATTTAATTTATGTGATACACTTTATTTTTTAGATTATTTCAAAAGAATGTCACTTTTCTATTATTAAAAACAACTTTAATTTGTAATTTTTCTTTTACCCTTAATAAAATAAATTTTAGTCATACAAACGTATAAGATATGTTTTAAATCTTCTCCTCCAAAATTTTCTTTTCTTTTTATCAAAATTTTTGAAACTTGACGCCGAGTTTCTCTTACTCTTTGTTCTATTATCTATATCATCTGAATGCATATAAAAAAAGTTTAGATTATGATAAATTAAATCTTATCAAAAATTTAAATTACAAAATAAAATGCATTTGCATTAAAGGACGACATGAAAATTACACTGAAATCTCATATGATTTCGTTGATCTGGATGGGATATTTATCAAAGCAATTAATAGATAACAAAATAGTAATGACAGAAACACTAGGATACATAGAAAGAACACTTATAGGAACAGTAAAAATATGGCTACAAAATTTATCAGATGAAAGTTTAAAAACTTTAAGAAGTAATAAAAATTTTGACAGTGAATTAGCCACTACAACTATGAAAATATTATATAAATACGAAATAGCTATAAGAAATAAATTTAGTAGTATGACAACAGAAGTAGAAGGACAAAATAAAGAAAAAATCATAAACCGGAATCTAATGACAAAATTAGGAATATGTAATATGTGTTATATAGATGAATATACATGTGTATTTAAAGAATACTATTATAAAGGAACATATAGCACAGAAGAAAGTAAAGAAATAAGAAAATTATATTTTACAAAATTACCAGAACCTTTTAATTCAAAAGTAATAAAAAGTTGGAATGAAGCAGGATTAACAGACACCTTAGGAGCTAGAATAAAATTCCTACAACGATGGTTTATAGAACTATGTGAAAAACATGAAGAAGAAATAAGGAAAAGATATTAGTAAAAAACCTAGCATGTTGCAAAAATAAAACAGCACCCCAATTTGGTTGTACGGATAGGTATTATAAAAATAAAAAAAGAAACTATAAAAAATACCGTTTCTTTTTCTAACATTAAACTTAGATTGTCACCTATTTTCTTATATCTCTTTCCTAGATTAGAAAATATTATCTTTATTTTTAATCCGTCATAGTTTTCATATGTTTTTCATCTATTGCGTATTCTTTATTCATTTATAAATTGTGTTGTAGTTTATATTCTAAGTTTTCTATTTGTATTTGTAGAAATAGTTTTTCTCTGTGCTACTATAGATTTTTTACAAATTCCTGCAAATATATTACTGTTAAGTCTATTTTGCCTATGTCTCAATTCTTGTCTTTTTGTTATAATTATTTCAATAAGTTTTTGTCTATATTCACTATTCTCGTTATTCATTGTATCTTTAAATATTGAATATATTTATATTCTATTTTAGATATATTACCTATTAATTGATCTAATTTGTTGTTATCAGTTTTTGTGATATTGATTTATTTGTATTCTGGATACATTTTATTTAATTTTCTTATTAGTTTTCTTAACTTTATACTAGTATGTTTCTTCTTATATTTCTTTTCATCCATAGCTCTGATACCATTTTTTGTGGGTGCGGAATTCATTTTAAAATGTAATAATACTGATACCATTTTTTTTGGGTGCGGAATTCATTTTAAAATGTAATAATACTTATTGTAATATTCTTCTGATAGTTGTTTTAATCTGAATATTTCTTTAATGTTATTTGTGATGTATTCTAGATATAACATATCTTTTTATAATGTGAATCAAAACATCAACATAAGACTTCGTTTCTTTACTGAAATTATGCATGTGAAAAAAATTTAACCACTTTATTTAAGTATGTTACATAGAGCGTGAACTATTAATAAATATAATAACTATGTCATTATTGAGTGTATTTAAAATATGAAAATTCACCAAGTGCAATTATAGAGAATATTGTTAGAAGGCTTCTTCTTTTTTGCGCCAAGTTGTCATAATTTATTTATTTTTTCGATTCATTTGTCTTTATAAACTCAAAACAAAAGATGAATAACCGAACAACAATCCCAAGTTGCTATTTACAAGGGCAAAATAGATTAAATATTTGATCGGTTTAATGAACATGTCTATTTAAAGGCGATATGACACCCACGACCTTTAAATCTTGGATCCGCCTCTGCATGTAACACAAATATTATTTGAAAAGTATGTTAAAAATATCACAAAATAATTAACAATATTAGGCCTGGACTTTTATATCTATTATGAGTGTAGAGACTGGTAAATACTAAATAGTACAACATATCAAAATTTTAACAGCCTAATCCGCTCTATTTACATCCTAATTCATATTCTTAATATTCTCCAAGTTATTCACTTTTACTAGTGCAAATTGGCTGAGTCAATATTCTTACAAGCAAACACCAAAATATGATTTTATACGTTCATAATCATCCATATGTGACCAACAGTCCACATGAAATACACCTTTTTATGTTCTTTTGTGAGGTTTAACTTTTACTTTTTCTTGTTTTAATAGTTTTTTAAAGGTGAATGGCTTAATAAAAATGCAAGGAAATAAAAGTAAGATCTGGAACTACAAATAAAAGGCTTGGTATGTAAATATTCATTCTTCTTAGGAATATGTAAGCTTTAAGATTGGAATAAAGCAATTCATATATATACTTTAACATTATGATCATTTCATACAACTGCCCTAGCTACTCGAGCATTAGGTTATAATATAATTGATATATAATTGATTGGATGTAAAAACATAAGAATTAGCAACTACATTGACACAGTTTAATCTAGGGCGTTACACATGCATTTATTAGCCGGCCGATTATTTAAAAATAAGCTAGAAGCATTGAGCTTGACCCAAATTAGTAGTTTCATCTTCAACCTATAGACAGTTTTAAAAATACCCTTCTACTAGACTAACTAAACTTAGATACACCCAAATCTTACAATATGAGTACTGAACAACACTAGACTAGCCAAATATAAAAAGAATACACATTATTTAAGGGAAAAGGATCTGAAAAATATTCTAACTTTGGCCGAAATTGCTATTACGATACCAAACTTTGGAAATGACATTTTACCCCTATGTACTATTTAATAGTGTATTTTAAAGGTATATATATGTCTATGTGGGCACATATATACCTTTAAAATACACTATTAAATAATGCAAGGGGATAGAAGGCCCTCCATAAAGTTTGGTATCGTAACAGCAATTTCGGCCAAAGTAGGACTATTTTTCAGACCCTTTTCCCATTATTTAATTTTATAAAAGTTATATTTTATATTTATCACATATAAATATATAAAAAGTATATATTTTATTATTATTATTTTAGTGGACGATTATTTATATTAATTTCTCTTTGATATATCCATCTTTTGTTTGGCTACTTTTGACTGACCTGATCTTAACAACCGAACGTTGGAAAATAGAGTAGTTGAAGTATCTCTCATTCAATACAATCTTGTATAGTTATGATGGTACTCCAAATTAATTTTTATAGTGTCACGATCCAGATCATCGTGATTGGCACCCACACTAATCCTCCGGTGGGAGAACCATTTATACTAATTAGTTAACCAACTTAATCAGAATACTAAAGCATTTAAGTTACGGAAGCAAGTTAAATGCTAAGGAAAGAATTAGGGAGTTCCCATAAACTCCAAACAAAAGTCTAACAACTAAAACAAATGCGGAAAAATACGCCTAGAACCTGAAAGTCAACGTAGCAAAACTCTAACAAGATCCATAAATCTAAACAAGAAGGGTTACAACCCCAAACTAATGTACTAAGAACTAACTAGAAAGTATAAGTGTCAAAATGTGGACATAGACAGAAAGAGAACTCATGGCAGCCCGGAAGAACTGGCTCACCCTTGAATTTGAACGACGATCACTGATCTTCTAAGCGAGGTCTGTCAATAGTCGCCTGAAGATGCCCTGTACTCAACAAAGAAAGAGCAAGTGCAGTATCAGTACACA